>JAQFZM010000310.1:0-38589 GCA_034695785.1 Galumna obvia
ATTACATTTGCGTCTCTTTAAACCTAGATGATTTTCATTTGCGGTAAGATGATTTTCAATTCGTTTTGACTGTATTTATGGGTAGATCTGAACTTCAAATCTATTATTGTAAAGTAGACAGGTTCAGATTCTGTCTACTTTACAATAATAGAGTTCTTGTGGTCAGTTCAAGGCTTGTTATAGATGTCACTCAATATAAATACCTTTCTTCAAAAACTCGCACTTATATCTATCAATACTTAGACACCGGCAGTAATACAGTAGCTAGCATAGCATGACTTTGTAGCATGCTTCATTTCCATTAATGAAAATAATAAAAGTAAAGCTAAAAATTTTTGTAGACATGTTTTTATCGTTTGATTAGTTATTAAATTATTTAATGAGTAATTCTATCTTATATTCAATAAAATATTACTTAATGTAATGATCAAGGTCTATATTTTGAAAAATTAACTTTTTTTGTTTATGAAATTTTTGTTTTCGACAAAATAAATGAGTTATTTTACTTATTAGACAAATATTTTAGATAGTTAAATAATAATTTTATTTATGACCATGGATGTTCAGTGAGATATGAAAAACTTAATATTTGATAATCTTTTGTATTACGCATTTAATTTTCTCTTTATCACAAATAAGACCCGGAGCACAAACAGCCTTTGGGTAGTCTATAACAGCTGATTCCTGACAACCTTCTCCTTCATCTAAAGTTAAAATCAAGTTAATTTATTCAAGTTATCAAGAATGTTTTTTTTACTACATAATTTTTCTGACACAAATAGGGCAACAGCATAAATTTTCATTCCTGTCGAGATAAACGCCATAAATGCCATTCTCCTCAGTCTTGCACTGATTTCGAAGATTCATATCACAGCGCACAGCATCACAACAATCGTAATCATCATATCCTCTTTGAGCATGGTTCATTTTCAATAATAAAAACAATAGAAGTAATTAAATTGTCGTTTTAAACATATTTTTATCGGTTGATTTATTAAATTTGTTAACAAACTAAAAAGAGTATTTCTATCTTTTATTTTGTTTTTCTGATAAAAGTATAATGAAAAATAGTTAAATTGTTCTAGGAAATACATGTAATAATAACGTATACAATGAAGCGAATACCATTATTTTCTATACATGGAAATAGAATTCCATAGAATTCAATGGAATTTAAATACTTTTGCCATCAAATTATATTTAGTGTAAACCCTTTTTAACATAACATTTTAGATTATATTTAGCATGGTTACTTTGAATATATAATATGAGTATAATAAAAATTATTTTTGTCGACATTTTCACATCAAATATTTTTTTTAATAATTTCTAAAACTCTAACATTTGTTAATATTTAAAAGATATGAACAAGATATGAGCAAATAAATTTTTTAATTTGTTTATAATATAAATATTACTTGTTTATTTTAAGATTAATTGTTTCTGTTAATAAATTTGTACTAGATTAAAATATGGTGCCCTAATAATATACTTAATTAAAAAGAGTTTTATACTATTTGTTACGTTATTTTAATTTATCTAGTAAATATAGTAAAATGATCAAATTGGTTCTACTCATTATCTTGATAGTTGTCTTTTCAAACGAACAAGAATTGAATGTTTGTTATGAAATTGTAAATATCTTGCTCATATTTCTATTTTTTGTAGAGCAATGAATGGGAGGAAGAGTCGGAGAAATTGATCGATAGTTTCAAACAAATGGATAATGACTTGAAAGTGGTTGAAGTAAAGCGTAAATTAATGCAAGCCTTGGCAGGTGTTAACCAAGTATATGAAAAAGCGAGGGTTAATTCAGTGAAAGCCAAGTACCAAATGCTGACTCTTTTGCGGAAATTACAGAACACTTCTGTTAATCCAAAAGAAGCAAAAGATGTGTTCACTTTTGTGGCCAAAAGTCTTGAAAAACAGATGCAATCGATGGAAAGCGATCCACAACTTTTGAGGTCGAGCGTCAATTTCAAAGAAATGTTTGGAGTACCCATCAGATTTCTTAAATTAGCCATGATCATGATTTCTGTCTGGTGATACTTTTTATATTAATTATATAATAATTGGTTTATAAATAAAGTTTTGAAAATAAATTATTAAAAATAAAAATTTATTTATTAATATTTATTTATATTAATAATAGATATTAATTTATTTAAGTAACTAATATCTAGTTGCAAATATCATTATTTATCACTTTTTAGATATATCTAGATAATTTCTTATTTTATCAAGCAATTTCCTAATTATCTTGGTTCAATATTAAAAACTTTTGTTAAAAAATATTTCAAATATAAATTATTTGTTTTAAATATTGTAAAAGAAATTAAATCAAAATATTAGTTTATCTAGGTTTAATTTAATGTATACTTTGTATACAAGTTAATTTCCAGCACTATCTAGGACATTTAAATGAAAATCTGTTGAACACCTTTTAATTTTAGTATAAAATTCAGAATTTGAACTGATATACAGTTTAGTTACTCGAGCATTAACATGTTCTATTTGAGCTTGGCTACATTTTTATCAATTCTACTTTCTATTCTAACACTTGAAGAAGACGTTATCTTCAAAGAATTAAGAGAAAATGATCAAGTAAATTAATAATTTATTCTAAAAAATATTAATATTTCTTAAAATTATTCTAATATAAATAAAATGATCAAGGTCTCTTGGTTGCCCCTTGATGAAAGGATCATCGAGCAACAGGTACATCAATTCAGAAATATGGACCGGATAACACAACTCTTGGAAATCAAACGTAAACTCTTGCAAACTTTGGGCGGAGTCAACGACTTGTATCGCGAACTCAACATTGACTCTATGAAAGTAAAGGCAGAGATACTTGGTATATTGCGCAAGGTTCAAATAGTTCCCGATGATCCTAAAGAGGCAAAGAGCGTCTTCAATCAAGTTTCCAAGAACCTCAACAATTTGATCCAGTTCATACCTTTGGATGTGGCCACTCAAAGGACTAATAGACGTCCCAATAAACCTCAGTCGGGGCCGCCTAAGGGACAGAATAGGCCTCAATGGGGTCACCCTGAATCTGAATACGAACCTCAGCCCGAGTGGGGAAGACCTCCAAACAGACCTCAACAATGGGGACAACCAGAGTATGGTCAACCACCAAATAGACCACAGGCTGAGTGGAGACCACCTCCAGTACCCACTCGCCCGACGACTCGCCCAACAACCCGCCCACAGACCCGTCCACCGACACAACCTGAGGCCGAGTGGAGACCACCTCAATCAGAATGGAGACCTCCTTATCCTGAACATCAAAATTCCTATCCTGAATGGGCTCCAGAACCTGAGCCTGAATATCCTGACTCTGAGTCGGGTACCTGTTCCAATTGTAACCCAGCTTATCCTTCCCCTAACCCACAACCAGAGGGTAAGATAGGATACTTGATTGGAGCTGTGGTGGGTCTCTGCAGAACTGTTAAAGCCTTCATTATGTGTCTCATATGAGTTGAGATAATAATTTATTTCAATAAAAACAAACGCTTTTAATAAAATATGATTTAATTTAAACATAAGTTTGATTCTCATAATTGATGGACATTTTCGAGGGCCAGTAATGAACCCAAACAGTGCCGTAACAAACGGTTTCACAGACACCCATAAGTGAAATGAATGCCGAACGCGTTCCCGAGTAGAGTTCAGTGACTCCAGTATGACAATTGCCCTTGGTCACTTCTAAATCTGACTGCATCACCAAAACTGCACCCTTACATATACCGCTCAGTACCTCTCCTTTTGAACTGCATATTTCGTCTCCTAATAATAATAAGCAAGGACATTCTCAAGAATAATATAGACTCACCACCAAAGTCCTGAACAATTTGCCTTGATAATGAGTCGAGAATATGGCGGCCATTAATGTTGTAACCACTGGCAGATACGTTGACCTCATGAGCCCACGTTTGGTCACACATCCACTCATACTTGTCATCGAAGGCATACATTTGAAGCCTTGAAAAATAACCCTCACATTCATCGAACTGTGCATAAAGTGCTGATATTTTGCGGCCATTTTCCTCTTGAATATAATCAATATAATCAAGTTCATTTATTAATCTTATTATTATTGTTCTTTTAGATCTATCACTTACTCGTTTCGTTTACTCCATTTAAATTTGACCCGATTTTAATTTCATTAATCTGATCTTGCAAACTTTTAATTAAATTAAAAGAAATTATTGATAAGAATATAGCGATTAATATCCGAAACATTTTAATCAATTTGTCTCTAAAATTGAAATTTTATTATTTATAATAATTTTATAAAATTATTCCATTTATTAATTTAAAGCTGTGCTCAAATAATTATCCTGGTCTTTATTAATTGAAAAGTGCAATATCCTAAATTTTTTCAACTTAACACTTTTAATAAATATTTGTTTTTAATCTAGTGATATAATTAATTAAATATTCTAGCTAAAACTTTATTACTATAAAACTATAATAGTATATTTAAATTAAGCATGGTTAAATTTTTAAAGAAAATATTTTTAAGAAACAGTTAATAAACATTAAGAGTGTATACATTTAATATAAAACATTAATAGCTTCTAATAAGAACAAGTACATTTCTATGAAAATGATTTTTTCTTGATTTTAGTTTGCTTTTCTTTAACTATATAATAACCTTGCTAACCATCAGTTTGCATGCTTTAAAGTTTAAACAATGAATTAATAAATAGATGATGGCATTGACCTTTCATAACTATTGAGCTGGAACATTTATGCAATTAAAACTTACCCGTATAAATCTATAATTAATCGTTTTAATAGATGTATATAAACTTTAATAAATTTTGATTTGGTTTTATCTAAATTTTTCAAAGAGTTATCTAAACAATGATCAAGCTAATTTTACTATTTGTATTATTCATACATTTAGAATGTTATACCAAAGTCATGTCAGATGAGACTACTCTTGATGAAAATGAACAATTTCAACAAGAATGTAAGCACTTAAATATTAATCCAGATAATATATTTATTTAATTTGTTAAAAATGATCATGTTATTTACCATAAATATTAATATATAGACTGTTATTTACCATCAAAAAGAGGTTCGTGTTATGACTCAATTCCTCGCTATTATTGCAACCCTTTCTCTGGAAAGTGTGAACTCTTCTCTTATGGCGGATGTGGTGCCAATCAGAATAACTTTAAAACTCTGAGTGAATGTCAAACCAAATGTGTGGACCCGTGCGGACCATATAAACAATGAAATACTTTTATTTATATACTATTTATTTGTATTATATTATATAAAAATCGATACCAACTTGGTCAAATAATCGACCAAAAATTGATAAAAACCTAAAATATTCTGAACTAAAATAAGAATTTAATTTATAAATACAAATAATATTATAAAAAATTTTGAGCCCTTTTTATCAATTTATAAATTATACCCCTTTTCATATACTGAAAATCATTGTAAAGAGTCTCTAAAACTATAGTAAATCTTTTGTTATATCAATGATAACTAAATTATTTTTAACTCAAAATATGGTTTTACCTAAATTTTATTAAAATAAAAGGTTTTTGTATAATCTAGAATATTTTTTTAATAATTCAAGATTATTTGTCATTATTTTATATTTTAAAGGTTATGGGAGAAGTTCATTGAATGAACTAGATCAAAATTAATTAACAAATTATTCAAGGTATGGAGAACTAATTGTTATCCATCAAGTTTTACACTTTGATAAATTTAAATTATACTTTGTTTTATTAAACCAACACTTAATTAAATGATTGCATTGACCTTGCATAAATTAATGAGGTAGTCATTAGCTGCTAATGCATTTATTTACGCAATTAAAACTCATCTATATAAATTTATAATTAATCGCTTTAATAAATGTAATTATATCTAAACTTTATTACAGGGCTTTTCAATTAGCAATAGGACCCAAATATTTGCGTATAATTAGCGAATGAACTGAGCAATTATTAGCAAGAGTTGCCTTAAACATGTATTTAACAAGGGAAAATTCTTTTCAGTGAGTTTTATTCTGACGTTTTTGACATTAAGTTTTTAAAGAATAGTTTTAAAAGAATAGAATAAAACATAACTTTAATATTAATACAATAATTACTCGATTTAGGCTGATGTTTGGTGCACCAATAATTTTTGGCTTAAATTGTGTTATAGAAAATATTTTAATGACATTTGAATAAAAAGCAATTTAGAGAAATCAGTTATTTTTTGAATTGATTAATTGATTTGACGATCAGTTATAAATATTTCACTATTTTCTTTAATTTTTTAGAGCAGATGTTTTAAATTTCAATTATTTTAAGAAATGAAAAAGCGATAAATGTATCCAAAAAAGCATTGTTTTCGGATATATAAATAATTATTATAATTATTAATTTCTTAACAGAATAAGTACATTCATGACATAAGAATTAAATGATATAAACTCTTATATGTCTATTTAATTATATTTCTAAATAATATAGTCTAAAGCAACATAATTGTTAAAAGTATAAATTCATCTTCATATTTAGATATTATCAGATATTGAATCATTCTATTAAATTGATAAGAAAATCAATAAACTACATTATCTTTTATATTAACAAATTTTAAAAATTAAGTCTAATTTATTCCTCTTTAATTTTGACTTATTTTCCATAACAATATTTTAATTTATTTGGAAATTTTGACGATTTTAGCTTATATCAAAATTTACTTATATTGCAAGTTCTTAGATTTCTTTTGGTTTATATCGAGTTTTGGCTTATATCAAATTGGCTTAAATAAAGTTTACTTAACATTATAGAACCCATAGGAACGATCGGTGCAGACAAAATCTATAGCTTAAATCAAAATCCGCCTAAATAGCGTAAGCCTAAATCGAGTAATTATTGTAGTTGATGACTGATAAAAATCTCATAGCTGCCGCGCGATGTACTCAATCCCCACCATCTCTTATAAGTTAATGACAAAGATTTTGATGGGTTTAAGAGGTGAATATTGATTGATTCGTTTTAATATCTTGATAAAATCTGTTAATTCATCGTAAATATACAATTTCTTGATAAATATAGTCCAAAAATTATCCTTTGGCCACAATTTTGACCCATTTTATAAAATTAATAATTTTTAATCTTTTTTGATTTTTGATTCCTCGTAAATTTAAATGTAGCTTTTAAAAAGTAAAAGTAACCAATATCGAACCAAAACAAATTACAATTTATAAGTGATTTATATTTATAATTTCGAACATTTTGGAACAACATTCAATCATATAATCCTCCGCTGTTACCCTTTTCGCTCATATTTTCTAACAATTTATCAGGGAATTAAATAAATTTTCAATAAAATTTTAAAAATTGCGTTATATAATCATAATCTAAGTTTTGGAGCAGTTTTAAGTTCTTAATTTAAATGTTAAAATAGAGTATTGGCAATATTTATATTAAAAACAGCTCCTGAGAAGTATTTATTGTTTGTTATTTTTGTAAATTTCAATGAATTTTTCAAAACGAATTTTTTAAATCTTAGTTTTGAGGCCCGAGACCTCACAAAGTACTAGCTATAAAAAACCTTATTATACAGTTAAGGACAAAAATACCCTAGGTCACATAAACTCTAACAGTTTTTGAATGTATTAAGATATTTTTAATTAGTTTTCAGTATATTGATCTAGAATAATTAGTGTTTATGAAAATTTAATAAAAAGAATTTTATCCCCGATGAAAATATTTTATGTTCAAGTTAAATAAACCAATACTTTTTTGAATTAATAGCTAAATTTGATACATATGCTACATAATTAATTAATTATTTTATTTAATTCAGATAGAGGATAAAATGCTTTTTGAAATAATACCAATATCTATAAAATCGGATAACAAACAAAAGAGCATTGTAAGTTTGAAAAAATGGTTGCTACACAATATTTTGATAGCTTATTGCTATAAAAATCTGAAAATGTTGTAAGCTCATTTATTTTGTTATATTTAAATTAAGAAAGATAAAATAAACAACATTGTTGCTGGACACTCTTAGATTAAACTTAAAACAAAGTAGAAATAAGGGGTCAAATTTGACGAATTTTATTGAAATTTTCAAAGTTGTAATTCTTAAAAATAAAAAATATGTTTATCATGATTTAAATTTCTTGTTGCTATCTTTTTTTATAAACTCTAATTATTCTTAATCATTTAAATAAAAACCATTTTAAAATCTGTTGATCCATTACTAATATATCAAGGTTTAAGTAACCTAGGGTTGTTTTGTCCTAAACTGTATATAATAATAATTTAATAATATATAAATATACAATGTACAGGGTCAACCGGACAGTCGGTGCACATTATTGTAGGGTAAGGGAACTACTCTATTGAAACTTATATAGAAAATTATTCAAACTTTAGGTGTTGTTGGTTTACAATAAATTAAACAAAGTAACATATGAAAACTAAGAAAAAACTTAGTAGTAAACACGTTCATTGAACAGTCGCAGATTTAAATGATCTTGGTCTCATTGGAATGAATATGTTTCATAGAATAAATTGGTACAAAAATTATCGGCAAATGGTCTATTGTTAACGTGAATTTGGCAAGATAAAACTGGGTTTTTAAGCTTTAAAGAAAGATAAATGTTGAACTGATATATCAATTATTATAAGCAACTTTTGAACATGATAACATTATTTGAATGTTAAACTTGAATATTTTGAATTAGAAAACCTCTGTTATACAAATTTTTATATTAATATTCATTCACATAAAATAAATTCAAAGTTTAAAATATTTAAGTTTAATAAATAATATGAACATGTTCAAACTTTGCTTGTAGTAATGATAAATCAGTTTAACATTTGTCTTTTTCACTACATTTACATAGTAAGTGTAGTATATATAATCGTTTTGCACACCGGGCCACACACCCACTCTAGTGGCTCAATCACACCCCTACAAGCTTATTCACCCATTTTCCTCCTAACCCACCTATTTTATCGCTTCACCCACCTCTTTATCGGCTCATTCACTTACTCTACCAGCTCACCCACCCACTCTACAGGCCTACCCAACCAATCTATAGGCACGATTATCCATTCTAGAGGAAGCATACCCTCCCACTCTACCGAATTACCCACCAACTCTATAGGTCCACCCACCCATTCTACAGGCACATCCACCCAATTTACAAACTCACCTATCCACCCTACTGGCCCATCCACCCATCCAATAGGCCCACTCTCACTTTCTAATTGCAAAACCCCTATTCTACCGGCCCACCAACCTATTTTTTAGACAAAATCACCCACTCTACAGGCCAACTCACCCATTCTAAAAGCTCACGAAACCATTCTTAAGCCCCATTCATCTATACTACAGGCTGAACAACCCACTCTAAAGGGCCACCCTCCCACTCTACTAGCTACCCCAATTATTCTGTGTTCTCCTTTTATATCTACCCTTTCGATGGTAATGGGGAAATATCGACTTTTTGATAGAAACGGATTTTAGTGGTAGGCTGTGCTATCCTCCTCTTGATACTTAAACTTTTGATAATAATGATGAAATAATCCTTTTTGAAAGAAATGTAAGATCTTGGTAGGTAGTGATATATTTACAAGATACCTTCTCTTTTGTTAGTAACAGGAAAGTTTTGCATTTTTGATAGAAAAAGGAGTTGTAGGTTTTTCTCTCATTGCTAATCACTCACATAACAAATTACAAAGTAATAGAAATAATGAAACCCTTACTTGCATAGGAATCTTTTCAAAATGCTTGATTATATTTTTAGATTAATTAAATTAAATTGCTATTATTTTATATTGATAGATACTCGTAAATGTAGTGATTATAGGCTTTGCCTCAAACCTTGTTTTAAAGCTTTAAACCTAAAATTTATCTGGCCAATTTCTCGGGAACAAAAGACCATTGGCCGATAATTTTTGTACTAATCAATTCTATGAAACATAAGCTTTTTAATGATACCAAGATCATTTAAATCTGCGACTGTTCAATGAACGTGTTTACTACTAAGATTTTGTTGTAAAAAATCAAAATAATTGATCACAAATAGAATTTGCCTACACTTACCAAGATTAATACACCTATTATGTATCATAATAATACATAGGATCATTAGTCAAATTTTAATTATTAATAATTTATTATAAATATTTTAAAAGTTAAGAATTATTTTGAACAATACTTAAGTTTATTAAAAAAAAAAAATTAAATCCATGAAAAATAATAAATACATTTTTTGGACCAAAAACTAGTTATAAATTAGTGATTGTTTTCAATTAAATCAAACAAAAAATCTTTAAAAATATTTTACAAAAAAATTGTCAAAAAAATTCTCTCGAATAATATGTGAGACATTGAATACAATGTTTCACATAATTAAAAATCATTGCATTTTAGTAGTTTTTTTTGGTAAAATTATTTTAGCTAGAATAACTTTTTAGCTAGAGTAACTAATTAAGTAACAATTTTTTTCTTTTATCTTAACTATTATATTGACTATAAAGGGGTGAATAAAAAAACTATAAATCCAATCATTAAAAATTTATATCTAAATAATTATAGTGTTCTCTAAATTTATTTGATTATCAAATAATAAAAAGTTAAAAAATATATTTAATTTATTTATTTATTTAAATATAAAACATTTAAAAAATAATATTTTTTAAGGAAAACACTTTTCTATACGGAAAGTCTGATTTAATCAGAAGGCTTTAAACAGTTAGTATAGGCATCGCTGGCAGTGGAAGTATTGCCGATATCTTCAAAGGAATAAAGAAAGAGATTAGCGCTGACTCGCATCGAATCCCAATTTTTATTACTCATTAGATCTCAGAACTCATAAGAAATGAGAGATTTGTTGAAAGGGTTTCTATACTGAACTATCAGTTGCTATGAAATAACCCGTAATTAGGGAACCATTAATTAAGCGAAACATAACATTAATGTTTAATTGCTTTTTAAATAATGTGTAGAATATTAGCAGTCATTGAGAGTAAATCATTAATAGAAAAGCTCTTAAATTAACTTATTTTTGTCAAAAAAATTTATTAAACTTTATTTTTTGATTTACATATAAGTTATATAAAACTTAAAATTTGATTTTAAACCAATAATTTTTGAAATTAAATAATTTTTGAAAATTAAATATTTGCACAAAAAAAGAAAAAAAAGTCAGAAATGATTAAATTATCAATAAATTAAAGGAACTATTATTCGATTCTAAAAAATATCTGATTATATGATAAGAATCATCAGAAACTAATCCGAGAAAAATGAGAATTTCATTATTAGTAATGAAAGTGATTACAATCGCGAAGACCTTATGATTCAATGCATTACTGCCTTCAGTGAAGAGCTTTTCCAATGATTCTAATGAGTTGACTGATGATGTTTGAACTGAGAGGAACAGCTGAACCTCTTTTCGCAGCCATTAATTCCACAAATAAATGGCTTATCTGTAAAATAAATCGATTGAAAATCGAATTATTAAAAGTGATGATAACCTCCACAATGGCGTCGAATGTGTCGAATCATATTATGTTTGAAGTCTGTGGTATAAGAGCTCTCATATTCTTCTGTGATTTGAGGCGTATACGACCGATTCCGTGGAGTCACTGAACAATTTGGATATAAACAAACAAAAACAGTTTTTTGATTATCGACGATAACTTCTTTGCTGTACTTAACAAAGTTGTTGAGACTTTCTTGAGTACCAAAAGTTCCCAACACTTCTAATTCGGGTCTATCGCTACTGCACTGCGAACTATCCATTGAATCGTCCATAGATTCATCGATAGACTGTCGCTCCGAACCAATTGATTTCGGTATAAATGCTTTAGTCTTACGACAGACAGTTGTCCTCTTAGTGCTGCCGTTTGTCATTTCTCTGTTGGGACAGAGATGTCTTGAGTGGCAGTGCGACCATAGATTATTTCTAGTTTTAGAGACGAATTTGCAGTCCTCCCAACGACAGGGAAAAACCATTTGATTATTTTCTAGTTTTTCAGTACCGCAGTATTGCTTCACATTCTCTAAACTGCAAACTCCGGTAGACTTTCGACCCTTAATGCCAAAACCGCAGATATGATTTACTTTATGTGCGTTAAGAGCCAAAGCGTTTTTGAATTGTTTGCCGCAGTTTTCGACATCGCATACAAAAGAGACGTGCGATTCCTTTACGTGAGTTTGCATTTCATTTAAATCATTTGAATAGAATTTGCATTTTTTTGTGTCGTAAACACAAAAGTAATTAAGTTCTCCGTCTAATGATTTAATTTCAATGTGTTGTTCAATACTGTAATTGGTTTGAAAGTTCTGGAAGCCAGAAGTCGAAGGTTTGATTAGATCATCAAATGTCTCATCAATGTCTTCGTCATCCATTTTTTCTAATTTTATGTTCATCGGAAAGACAGGACTTTGAAGAGAATTAAGAGAATTACTCAACAAATCAGCTGTAAATTGAATGCCATTCGGGAAGTGTTTCTCCAAAATATGTTCATTCAATTTGTTTTTCTGTCGACTAATGAATTTACATTCAAATTCTTCATTAAATTTACACAAATAAAAGTCTATTCCTTCAAAATTCTTTACAAAAATATACTTTTCGATCGATTTTTCAGTTTCGGAATCAATTTGTGGTTTTGTGTCATTCGATGGTCGGGTAATACTTTCGTTAATTGCGTTTACATTTCTTCTAATTTGTTCACTTAATTTAAGTTTTTCGCCTGTTCCGTTTTGTACACTCAGTTTGGGCTCTTCAGGTTTGGGGACTTCTTTTGTCAATTCAGTCCTAAGTATTTCTTCGAGGACTTCATCTCTAAATCGACAGAACATAATCTCATGTTTTTCTAACTCTTCATTTGTAGAGAAATATTCGTTGCATTTCATACAACAAACAAATGGTGTCTTAAAAATCTCGGGATCCAACTCGAAGTCCATTATCTCTTGTTTAATGGCCATCGCTGTTGGGTTTCTTGTCATTCGAAACGGACAGATATGTGCTGAATGCAAATGACGTTTAATTCCTAAACAATTAAATATTTTAGTAAAAGTATTTTTCATTATTTATTGTTTCGACAATTAATGACAATTAATGACAATTAATGACAAATAGAGACAATTAATGAAAAATAATGACAAACCGGTAAAATATGGAGTGACAGCAAAGCAAACTTTGCACCGGTACAGCTTTTTCCCGTCGATTATTATTCGTTCTCTATATTTGAATAAATTTTCGTTACGACAGACTCCAATCACTCCTTTAGAGCCATAACCAAAACTACCGAAACCGCAGATGTGATTCTTCTGATGTTCCCGATATGAGTGCGGGTTTTTAAATACTTTATTGCAATTGGGTTTCGGACACTTGAAGTCAACTCCAATGTGTGACAAATTTATGTGTTCAGCGATTTTTTGACTCTTTTTTGTCTGAAACGTACATTTATTACCGAATTTGCATTTATATACCTTTTGGTTATTAATTACTGTTTTTGTGAAATATTTGGACACTTTTAAGAGAGAAAAAAAAATTAATACAAAATATGAATGAAATATATTCAAACCTTTAGTCATTGAGGCCAACCCTTTACAACTGAGAAGAACATCTGCTTTACTTTTGTCAATATGTAAGTGTTTTTTGGCCAGAATTTCGCTGTCGATTTTCATTTTACTGTTATTTTGGACTTCAATTTGTGGTTTTGGTGTTAATTTAGGCAGAGGTGTAGTTTTAGGTGACATTAGTTTAAGAGGAGTAACCACTGGCTTTTGTAACGTTATTTTGGGTGGACTTGATTTTTGTGGCACAGACTTTTGTGGAGTAGTCTTTTGTGGGACAGACTTTTGTGGGACAGTCTTCTGTGGTATAGTTTTTGGAGGAGTCGTTTTCTGTGTCTTCGGTGGAGTCGTATTTTGAGTAGTTTTGGCCGATTGTTTAGGTTTAGGTTTAATTTTAGTCTTGGGTTTAGGCTCTGGTTTTGAGTCTCCCCAAACTCTAATACCAGTTTTATTGAATTGAATTTTGTCCCAATACTCATATTCTGTGTGAGTCTTCGGCTTATTTCGGATCCGTTTTTGTGTTAAATGACTGTTAATTATGTGTTGTTTGATCACAACTCGAAGGTTATGACTAAAATCGCATAAACGACACAATAATTTCTCTTTTCCATCCATTTCTCTTTTTTCAACGAATTGTTCCCATTCATTGTCGCTATTGTTTCGGTTAAAATTATTTTTCTCTTTAGAGCCGTTTGTTTCCAGTTTTGTGTCTTTGATGTCACCGATTGAGTGTTCGTTCCTCTTATGGCTCTCAAAACACTTTAAATAAGAGAATTGTTTATTACAACCGATGATATCGCAGACATATTTCGCATTTCTTTTCGTTTCATTGGATTCTTCGCTCATTTGAGTGGTATTCGACTGGTTTTCATCTGTTATGATAATAGTCGAGCAGAAATTGTAATCAAAAACTCAATGAAAAATAAAAATTTGAAAAAAATAATTACCGGTTCTCTCGTTTTCATTACTTTTATTACTTAAGTTTTGTTGAGTTTGTGTCCGATCGACGATATCTTCTGTGGACTCATTAATATCTTCAGACAATTGGTCTGACGTTCGAGTAATGGGTTTTTCATTCATTGTCTTTGCAATGGTTTTAAGCCCTGAGCGTTGAGTTCACCCTTTTTTCGGTCAATAAACGACTCAGAAGAGGTCTCAGCTCTTAAGTCAGACAAAATGAAGGCTTAAGACAAACAATGGAAGAGTTGACAAACAAATTAAATGTCAATTAATTGGATTAAAAGTTTTCAACACAAAGAGATTTTCCGAGGATTTCATAATGTATTGCATTTAAGGGACGAAAGGGACGGTACTATCATTTCATTCAATGGATTCTTGTTTTGCTCTTCGATTCTCAGCTATTGTTTGTAAAATAAACACATTTTTAATCATTTCCTTTGATTTTCATTTAAATCATTTATTTTTTTCAAAAGCGATAAACTTTTTTTTGTAATTGTCTTCAAAGGGTTTTCACATTTGTTCTCACAAATCGATGTATTGATTTAAATGGATTATTAACTTTGAGAACTAACCCGGGAATAAAAATAGGAATAAAGGAATGCGTGTTTCAGTTCATCTCTGGATCAGTGGAAAGGTTGTTATCGTCGCACCCATTCCATTGTGCATATATAAGATGGGTGTGCACTGGGGAGGCCTATACACTAACTGAGCGTCATCAGAGTGAGCACATGCCCCAGTCACAGACCAGTAATAGCCAAGTGATAGCCAAGTAATAGCCCAGACATATTAAAGTGATATCCCAGTACATATACCACACATAAAGTACTACAATATTATTCGAATTTTCTCATAAAATACTTTTAATGGAAAACTTGAAAAACTTGACTTCAATTTTCTTATTCTCTTTGTCTTCGAATGTTAATAAGGAATAGGAGTGGGTTTTACTCGACACTAACCTAACACTAATCCTTTTGTTTAAATTGAATTTATCAATTGATCAAATGATGATCTTGCACATATTGTGCACATATAGATTCACAAATAAACGTATCTCTAAATAGTTTTATGACATAAATATGAAGTTTTCTTTAGATAACATTTAATAACATTTAAAAACACGAAAAGAGAAGAGTAGAGAAGAATCGCCACTCATTTATTAATTGACCCGAATATGAAAATATAGTTAATTTTCTTACCTTTTATTACTATTGTTTGTTTGTTTTAATATGTTTACCTTGATCATTTCAATGCTATTATTCTTTTAGGAACAAATATATTCCAAATCAAATGATCTTTTCGTTAATTTCGTGTTTAATATAATTAGTTACGAATAATGAGATAATTGAGAGTCGGTGACAATTGAACGAATAGGAACTTGCAACTTAAAATTGTTGAGTCAGATAAACAAGGCCAAATCAAGGTTAAAAAGCCATTTTGATTGTAATTTTCCCAATTTTTCTCTTTATTTATATTTATTTTGATTTGTGGAGCAAAATGTAACCCAATTTGACATAATATGTAATATTATAATATGTCATATATTAGGAACAGATCCTCGGAATGCATGCCTTCAGTCTTGAGTCGTTTCTTAAATATTTTAAATATAAAAATTGTTTCAATAATTTTATGTAAATTTATTTTGTGATAAAATTTCAACAAAAAATTTTATACTTATTTTTATTTAAATGAATGAAAGTTTTAATTCACTCCAAAAGACTTTACAATAATTTCCATTAAATTAAAATACAATAAAATAAAACAAATCTGAAGACAATTAAAACACATATTTTATTAAAGAATTACTTAATTCAATACAATATTTGTAAATATTGGCTAAAAATGAAGAAATAAATAAATTAAATGAAAAATAAATAAATTATTTCTTAGTTTTGTTTGTTTTCTAAAAATAAATAGAACTTAACTATTAGTATAGGTTTTCAAAAATATTTGTTTCGACGAAAAAATATAAGAAATAGAAAACTAAAATTAATGTTCAGATAATCCAAAATAAGATTAAATCAATATTAAGCCAAAAGTAGGGAAAACTCGACATTTGCTTCAAATCTAATTTAAATAAAAGAAAAAGAATTTTGTTTTGCTTTTGTTTTCTCTGAAAAAAATGAGTATTAATTAAGTGTTGAATAATATTATGCTTTTTCTCGTCTGATAACATATTTTGCAAAAAATTATTTATATTTTCTTTTTGCAGAGATTTAGAAGACATTAGAACTTAAGGAAGATTTTTAAGCTTAAGAAAGATTGCAAACTATCCGTTGAATCAAAAGTTTCTCTCAAATGGGTTTTGTTTTGTTTTTCTCTTAAAATTATATTAAATTTTCTGTTAAATTGCATTAAAACTGTTAATAAGTTTCAGTCATAATAATAATAATTATAATAATAATAATTAAATTGATATCAAAATCGAAGACATAATAAAGACTTAGATTTCGATTATTTCGATTGAGTTCGGAGTAGTCTTTAAGCCCTGATTTGTTTTTTGTTTGCGATTCGTTTCAATGATTTTTTGTACAACACTTTCAGTGAAAGCGCTGTTTTGTTGCTCGACTGCGGAGAGTCGGGCCGGACATATGTGTGAATGAATGCAAATTAAAGCCTGACTCCGATTTTCAGTTACTTTGCGACAGAGTTTGCACAGATAGACAATCTTATCGCTGACGACCATCTGATCCCTATAATTGCGAATATTATCCAAATCGCAGACACCGATAGCTTTACGCCCTTTAATGCCAAAACCGCAGATGTGATTCATCTTATGCTGAGCTAAAGCGCCCTCATTTCGGAACTGTTTGGTACAGTTCTCGAGATCGCAGGCAAACAATTTCGGTGTTTCACTCAAATAGGGATTAATTTGATTAAAATACGGCTCATCTGAGAAACCGCTAACCGATGGGATCGTCGGGTCTAAGACTTGTGATGGACTGACGTTACTGACAATTTCGATAGATTTACTCTTTTTGCTGGAATTCTCTTTCGAACTGTCAGTTTCTGGAGATTCAGTTGAAGTGCGGACCCGTTTTGAAGAGTTTGTACTTAAAGTGGACTCAATGATAAGCTGCTGTTCCGTTGCCAAGTGTTGGCCCTGAATGTGTTCAATCGTTTTGTTCAGTACTTTACTCGTAAATTTGCACTTCGGATAAACGCAGAGGTGATAATCGACGCCATTCATTGTTTTTGTACTCAAATATTTATCTGCCATTTCTGTTCTCTTCTGCGTTTGAGACGGATTTGTATTCGAATTGTTCCCAACTTTGACGCCATTCGTCTGCAGAACAGACTGTTTTGTGGCCGCAGTGGCCGCCAATTCTTCGCTACTGATTGTTGGCATATGTTTGCCAACACTTTTATTATTAAAGAGGTTTTGCGTTAATCCATTCTTTAAAAATTTGCACAAAAGGTTTTCGTGTTTTAATAGTTCTGCGGTGTTATCAAAAGTTGCCGTACAATTAGTGCGTCGGCACTGATATGTTTTCTTAGTTGTCGTGTGATTAGGCTTTACTTCTAGCGTTGTATTACTTGTGTTTGGACTCGAGAGAGGACTCAGACTTGCACTGGAGGTCGAAGCCATAGAGCCCAGACCTAAGTCCAGATTCCAAGTATCGGACTTCATCTTATGAATGACTTCCTGATTCTGTTTGAGCTTCAGATTCTTTCTATGAGGACAGGTATGCGAATGGATGTGTCTACACGTGTGTGTAAAAGGGTTAAGTTATTGATTAGTCTAAAAATAACTTATGAGAGCACTGGAATAAGCGCAGTGAGCGCTCACTCAATGCCAATCGATAAGGACGTACCTCTTCATAGCCATGTGGTATCGGGTGATTGCACCGCATTGGGAACCGTTTACGATATATATACAGCGATAAAACTTTTTCCCTTCGATGACCACTCGATCGCGGAATCTGTTGAGGTTTTCATTACGACAGGCGCCGATCACACCTTTAGACCCATAGCCAAAGATACCGAACCCACAGATGTGATTCTTTTGGTGCTCCCGATAGGTATTGGGGTTTTTGAACACTTTATTACAAAAGGGTTTCGGACACTTGAATTCAACGCCGATGTGCGACAGATTTATGTGTTGTGCGATCTTTTGACTCTTTCGGGTTTGGAATTGACATACCGTCCCGTTTTGTTTCCAGCGGCAGAAAAACACTTTTTGGCCGTCAATAACTTGACTTTCATAGTATTGTCTGACTTTAGACATCGCCGCTAATCCTTTGCAACTCAAAAGAATGTTCTCTTCTTTGTTACTAATATTTAAGTGATTCTTAAGTCTTTCCTTTTCTTCTAAATTATCGTCGAATCCATTCTTAGAATCAAATCCTTTATCATTCATTTGGGAACCAAACACTGAAAGGGAGGCCATCGAAGAAAGCCGTTCCAACCATTGTTTCTCATCTAAGAGTTGGCCCATAGGTTGGAATGAGGGCTCTATAAAAGGCGTCAGATTCGGTGGTCCGGTTAATGGAGGCATAGATGTGAGGGCCGGAAGTAGGTTTGGAAGTGATTGAGCGCTCTTTGAATTTGGTTTTTGCAGCCATTGCTTAGAATTCATTAATTTTTCCCAATATTTGGTTTCGTTGTAACTATCGATCGATTCGAAAGCATTGGACTGTTTGGGGGAGAGATGTTTGTTGAGGAGGTGTCGCGAAACACTGCTTTTTTGGTGGGATTCATATCTACATTCAGGCCATCGACAGAAGAAGCGTTCCTTCAAATCTATGACCCGTTTCTCAATATATAGCTCTAAATCTGTGAAGTCTTCGAGCGCACAGTCTTTCATCTCAGACTCAGCGCCGGATTTAATGTTTGGCTTCAAATCTATAACATTTTCATCGATTATGAGATGATTTGGAAGAAGCATTTCGTTGCTATCATTGAAGACTATGTTTGATATGTTTGGCTTCACTTCCATTGACTCTGAAAATAGATTCAATCCATAAGAAAAGAGTGAAATTTATGTCCGATAGTTACCGGCTTTTTGTTGATTGAAGTGTTTCTTTAAGTGTTTAATGATTTCTGATTCCTGTCGTTCTGTTTGTTCGCATTCATCGTATTTACAGACAAAATACTCTTCAGAGTTGAGAACAAATGAATCGTAATATTGTTTGAGGTTTTCATTTAAGCCATCGATGGTTTCGCTGATATTCTTTATATGACTGTTTTGTTGAGAAATTAAATTATTATTTAGTTTTTGTAATGAATTTAAAAATTCTTCGCTTTTTATTATATTAATGAAATCAAAATCCAATTGATTTTCATTTGAATTCATTATTAGCAGTGATTTGCGTTTGGAATCAATAATTAACTAAAAATTTGGTTAAAATCAAAGCATTGGTTCACTAATTGGTCCTCAAAAGAGAATCGGTTTAAAATAAATTGTCATAAATTATCAAAACATTTGAAATAAATGTAAAAACAGTTTTTGTGTTTACAAACAATTAAAACATAAAAAACAATTCGATTGACAGTCAGTTCGAATGCTTTAAAAGGGATTGTCTTTGCATTGCGTTTGCGATTGCGTTCACCACAAGAGCACAACAGCACTAAAGCACTACAACATTACTAAAGCACTGGGAGAGTGAGGTTGAGCTCACAGTTAGCGTTATATCAACTGATATTTAAGAAAATTCTTCACCACTGAAAAGAGAGATCATTCACACGATTCACTGCAGAATAATATCTTCGCTATTAATTGAAAAATCAATATTACTATCAAAGCATCGAATTATTTATTTGTTAGTTATTCGGACCAACACTTAAACACTAAAATCTTTGAAAAATAGTTTTGATCGAGGAATGAGTCAACTCTGTTTTATCGAGGCACTCATTTTGAGGCTAATACCAGAGACACATAGATATGAGGCTGAACTCGAGAGTGAGCTGAGAATATTTTAGTCCGGTTCATATTTCCAGCTCTGGTAGGATAGAATGACCTTCACGTCATTCCAAGCTCTGGTAGGTTTTGGTGAATAGCTCTGCTCATACCAACTGAATGCTATGACTTATGCCAAACAACTTCTGAGCGTTGAGTTCGCAATGAAAAAAACCTGATCTGAAAAATTGGGGTCAACGCTAACAGTACGGCTATGATTAGCCTGTGCTCTGTTCCACACACTTAAATGAAAGGTACTTTTATGGCAAATATACGAAACATATGATAATTAGAGTGAAAAATATTAATCAAAATTATTGTTTTGTAAGCATTGAAAAGATTCTCTCATTTTTAGCAATCAATTAATACTTTACCTTTTGATCGGATTTTGTTTGAAATTCATTTTTCAATTCTTGATATTCTCTACGAATCCAATGAATTATTTACAAACTTTTTAAGCACTGAATAGAACTGAAAAAATTAAGAACAGATTCTGAACTTTGAAACGTTTTTGGAAAAGTTGTTGTTTTTATCGGTAACTAAGCTTTGATAAGACAAGAGGAACAGCTCAGAGGCACAGATAGCTCTCTGAAAATATTTTAATTTTATAAATGTCTCAAAAAAATTCTTGAAAAGAGTCCGAATTTTCAATGATATGAATATAAAACTTTGAAAATATATCTATTTTTATGTCAATCTTTGCTATAAATTTAAAGCTTTCAAATTCACGTTATTATTAAAAAAGTATATATTTGTTGTTTGGAAAACACCATGGTACTAATTAAACAAAATAAAATTGTTGTCATTATTCACAGTTATCCACATTAAGACATAAATTAAGACATTAGAAGACACGTCAACTCAAAGAACTTTAATTTTTAAGTCATATATAAATTGAAATCAATATTCGAGTGGAAGATAAGATTCAAGTGATTTAACGAAAAACATATGGATTTAATATAATGTATACAATATATACAAGTATATCATCTGACGAATGAGCGAGCAATTCGAGTCAAGCAAAAATGGAAGTACTGTACTGTGCAAGGCAATGCTGTACCAGTGCAGCGGTAGTTTCACTGAGCAGTGCCTATGCTGGATATAGCTTCAATATAGCTTATGTGTGCCGTAGCAATTGCACCGATCTAACCATTGTAACCATTATAAGCAAGCATATTACTAACAGCTATTGCTAGTATATATTAGTACCAGTATTTGTGCCAGTACTATTACTAATGCTTGTGCCAGTGCAGCACAAGTTGCTGCACAACACAACAGAACAGCTCAAAGGTAGAGAACAGAACAGAAGAGAATAGTGACAATTCGCAATATAAGCACTATATGTGATATAAGCGATATAAAGCACAATATAAGCACAAATATAAGCAAGCAACTCAAGCAATACAACCAGTATAAGCAATATAAGCAATATAAGCATATATAAGCAATGTCAATTATAGACAAACATCTATTTAGGTCTCGCTATCGATGCTATCGAACGACAGCTGAAACTTATAAATTAGTCAACAGTTTTAGGAAAAGGGCGGATATGAATGCCGTAGAGCTGTAGAGCTGTAGAGCTGTTGTCGTAGAACTCAGTTAGAGTTGAGTTGAGAGCTGTTGAAGATTTTCTCAATGATTTTTCTCTATATTAAGGATAAAACTGAGCATTGAATTAGAGATCAGCAAGCAACATAACTAACACAAGCAATGAAAGCAATGAATGCTATGAATGCAATGAATTTTGCGCTCATTTTCTCAGCCAACACACACTCACCAGAGAATGAGCTCTCATTTCTTTTTATAAACGTATCTAGTTAAATATGGTTGTGCTAAATAGGAAGTGCAATCACTTTTGTTATTATGTCTATAAAAATAACTCTTTTATTATTTAAGAGACAATAGGTTTGGTACCATTTTTAGCGATTAACTTATTTATTTTAGCTAGATGAGATCTATACTCATATTTACTTTACCTTTGAACAGATGAACACAAGAGTAGAGAAGAGAAGAGAATTAATTCTTAATGATCTGTATTTTGCATGACTAACGACTATTAATTCAAATGTTCCGATCAAATAATTTTCAAGTTTTTCAGCCATGAGTTCATTAAATAAAGTAATATTTTCAATATTGGAGCCATTAATGTGCTAGTTCAAACATTAACCTAAAAAATGAATTGAAAATTAATTTTCTGTTTTAGGAATAAATTAATTTTTCAGAAATTATTACACAATTTTTTTTCGTCAAACAATATCTTTGAAAATTAAGTATTGATTTTTCTTAATTTAATATCAAATAATAACAAGAATTTTCAGAATATTCTCTAAATTTTGTGGAAATTTTGCAGAACATTGCAATTATGTAAGACTGTCCTAATATCGATCGCCCATTTAGGAGATGATCTTGTACGCTTTTCTCCATAATTAATATTCATAGCCTATATTTTTTTTTGATGTTATACCTTAGAATTTTCCTGTTGTTTGTTGTACCTGTACATGCACATTTATGTCATTCGACATTGAATCAAGCAGATTTTTCCAGATAAGAAACGGTTAATTTCTAATTCTATGCATAACTCGTGAACCAAATCACGATTCAGTGAAAATGTTATAAAATGTTATCAAAGAAAAAATGGCTTTGAATTAACTTTGAATTAATTTCATCCATCGATTGATTGGATAAAATTTATTTTTCCATCAAAAAAAATATTGGAGTTCTATATTCACTATATTCTAGCAAAAATATGTTTGCATAATAATAACTGGTTTCGAAATAATCCTGTTTTAGTCAAGTTTATGGCAAACATACCCTACGCCAAATAGAGTGAAGCAAATGTTCAATGCTATGTTTACTGGCTTTTTAATGAAGTTATCCATGACATTAACGTTCAGTCTATTCGAGCCATATTTCTACCCGAATAAATTGAAAAAAAGTTTAACAAATATTATGCAATTAATTTAATTTAGTATATATTTAAGAAAAAGAAAAACAACCTTACACATACACGCACATACGCACACATACACACACACACACACACACACACAACACAAACACAATATATATTATTTCCTTTAATTTTCTCGAAAGGTTTCAAATATTTTTGTCGTTTACAACAACTCACAAAAAGTTCATATATTTTGAAGGCTAACATTTGTTAGATTAATATTTGACTTTAATTTCTTAAAAACATTTTATAACTCCTTTTTCTGTCGACACACAAAAAAATTATGGCTTTTATTTGAATATCTGATTGAAGTATAAAAAGATTTCTAAGAAAACAATCAGTTATTAACCAACCCTTCAATTGGAGTTTATTTTGACTTTTAGTTACTAACTTATAGTCAAATACTTATATTTTATACTATCATTCCATATATATCACTGATAGCCGTCTATTTCTTCTAAGAATGATTCCAGGAATTGTTGAAATTGATTGATAAGAACAGCAAATGTTTAGAACTAAAGAGTTTATAAAAAAATTTGTTTCACAAAATAAAGGCTTTAAATGTGATGTTAGTCTAAACGGAATAGTTTAAGGAATCTATATATCTATAAGTTACAAGAATCAAATATAAAGGGTTTCTCTCAAATTCCATTATTGACACGAACACAATCCATTAGAAGAGGGTTTACTCACATTAACTAAATGTAAGTCAAGAATATTTTTTTTCAAATACACGTCTTTTTCCTCTTTTCTCTTCTCTTCTCTCTTTTCTTTTTTATTTGTTTCTCTTTTTTATTTTGATGGTTCTCTCTATTGGTTTCTCTATTGCTCTGTTCGTTCCCTCATTCATACATTCATTCAACTCAATTGGATTTCCAACAAATAGTCCTTAAAAAGTGAATTTCTCAGACATTGAAAAAAAGTGTATAAAAAGAATGATTTATTGAAAATATATGTTTTGATACCTGTTTTGGTATTATATAGATTTGATCAATGGTTTAGTTTTGAAATAATTTTCATTTTCCTCTTCTGTTTTTCCCGGAAAACATAATTTACTAATAAAAAGATGAGCCAAACATTTATTTCACTCAATATATCAAAATATATCTTTACTTAAATTTTGTAAAAATATTAAAAATATAATAGTTTTCAAACGCAATGAAATGAATGAAAAATTCGTTACACCACTGAAAACACATCGTTTGCCGCAAATATTTTGTTTGAGTAATGAATTTTACGCAAACATTTGACTCAAAACTAAATAACTCTTTTGAATATAATTTCAATGATTGGCTCAAAATAAAAAAAAATAATTAAAAAGAGAATCAAATTTAAGTCACATTTAATTCAATAAACAAATCACTTGATTTTCATTTGAAAACAAAAAATAACAGTTAATAAAAGTTTATAAAATAAAACTTAAGTTAAATGAATAAATTATTTCTAGAATTGAATTGACTTTACTTTGAAAAATAGTGAAAAAACCACAAATTAATTGATAAAACTGATCCTGGATTTTAGCTATTGCTCTGACAAGTGTTAAACTAAATTTATTTTGAGCTTAAAAATACAATTGGGTTTTGCCAACACTTGTGTTGTGATTGAAATTCAATGAAAAAAAGATATCAAAATTTTATATAAATCTGTGATTTATTTTGAAAAACACATTTTCAGAACTGTTGGACGAAGACTTAGTTTTTGGCAAATATTAGTTTATCTCAATTTTGTGCGCTTTTCTATTAAAGTGTGTTATTCTGTGTGCGAACATCTTATTTGATGGTAATATTTTATGGCAGTTAATCCAATCACATCTAAAAGAGGGCCAATTAGTGGTATGTTTAGATCTAATGTGAATCACTAACTGATAGGACCAAAGAGTTTCATATTCACAGTCTTTATATTTGCAAAAATATTTTTCAGTTGACTTTTGTTCCACGATTTCAATGTATTTCCATATTTTATAATAACTGAAATATGTCTTCGAGTAATCCTTTACAGATGACTCCCATTTGTTTCTCTTTGTGTCAATAAAATTATTGACAAAAACATAATTTTTATAATAACTGTAGTTTTGATAGTCTTTAGTGAAGTCCAAACATTTGGACACAAAATGTGAAGAATATTCTAAAT
The DNA here is from genome assembly GCA_034695785.1 of Galumna obvia. Taxonomy (NCBI): domain Eukaryota; kingdom Metazoa; phylum Arthropoda; class Arachnida; order Sarcoptiformes; family Galumnidae; genus Galumna; species Galumna obvia. The sequence continues at coordinate 25,524 of JAQFZM010000310.1, forward strand.
TCTTTTGGTTATCATATGTTTGCTTTTGTGACAATTCTTCTTCATCTGAACTCAATCTTTTGAGTAAATCCGAACAATTGGTTGAATCACTTGAATCGTCTGAAGTGCTAATGATCTCAATCTTTGGTTTGTCTTCAGACCATTCATCTAAAACCTGCCATTCATTGACTCGATTTTCTTCATTATTTATCATCATTTGTCTCATTTATATCAAAACTTCTTTTTTTTTCTTCAGATTTTCTTTGGTTTAAAGAAAATATAAAAATAATTATGACTTTTATAGTAAAAGAAGTGACTAAACATATGTTTAAAGTAAATCCAAATTATTTGTGTCTCTTAAGAGACAATTATTTGTAAACAAATCGATTGAAACTTTGGATCATAACTTGTTATATAAGAATCACTTAAACCAACGCTTAAATTATAATTGAGTTTAAAATCGATGTATATTTTAATTTCATATTTAATGAAATTATTTGTAAAACAATTGTTTTCTCTTAAATTTTGAGTTAATTTGTGTTTTAGTTTTGAATAATTGTTTTATATTCTGAGTTATATTCAGTTCGAAGCACTTTATTAGCCATAGATATAGTTGTAGTGAATTTCAATGTAATCAATGTATTCGAGGTATGTTTTGCTTGTTATCAGCGAAAATTCATTTCATTTCATTTAATATATAATTTAATATATAATTCACTTTTCAATAATTAATTGGATTTTTGTATTGAAACACATTTCGGCTTATTTTTCAATATTTATGATATTCTGCTGTAAATGTAAACAAAGGGGTCGTATTAGAAGTAAAAACATTTCAATCAATAAGTTTTATTTATAGTATTATTTGAGTACTAATTTAGTTATTTTGGCAAGGACACTTTTACCGATTTAAGGTCATTTATTTATTTATATTTCAACTTTAATTTACCTGTTTTTGAATTTAAAACTTTATTTAAAAGTAATTTTGGGATAAACTTAATGAATAGATTAGAAAAAGTTTCCTGGTCAGTGTCTTGAAAATAAGCAAGATAACTTTTTAATACCTTTCTCATAGTTGAATGAAATTTAATGAAAAAATGTGATTAAATTCATTAAATGATTAAAAGGTTTGTTAAAAGGTTTGCGACTTTTTAGGAACCGAAAAGAAATGAATAATTTATTTAAATTTAAACATTTGAGACAATATATGAATAACTCGTTTTTCAAACGACGAAAAGCTTTTAAATTCTTTTAATATTTCATTCTTTTGGTGTTATAATCAAAGAAACTACTGATAACTGAGGAGTTAATTGATTCGAGTATTTGTAGTCTTTAATAGTCTTTAAATTTCATATAAGCCATTAGTGTTCACAAAATGAGAAATTAATTATAATTCAATCTATTAAACGAACTATTAATTAAATAATCTTGATAATTAAATTAAGATTATGTGGGAAAAATAAATTCGTGAATTCCGTTAAAAATTGAATTATCAGAGAACAGGTAATGTCGTAATAGCATATCGTCTCCTAATATCCAAAATTGCAAATAAGTTAACTCAAGTCGAGTGAAATTTATCTCCAAAGACGGTATGAAATGTGCCTGAAAGCAATTCTCAGCTATCTAAATTTAAGCTAATTTAAAACAAGAAATTAACCCTCTCCTTGACTTTTTTATCTTGTGAATTATTTCTATGTGAATACTAATTAATTTACCTTGAACTCAAATTATTTCAATTTTGTCGAATTCTTTTACAAACATAAAAACTTATATTTCAACCAATTTTTCATAATTTTCATATCAATAATAGTTATATCAAATTATGGAATGTTTCCAATGTTTCAATTAATTACTCATTTAAGTTGTATTTCTCATAACTCATAAATTACTTGTTTTACATTTGTATCCATTCATTACTTTCTTAATGTTTTTATTTTATTTTGAAAAAAAATTAAAAAACAGTGAATTTTTTACTGAATTTTTATTAGCAATAAATAACTTAATTTCCATTACATTTAATATTTTGCTATAATTTCAGTTAAAATGAACTTTAGTCGCGTTTCGCGGTTTTTTTTGAGTACAAAATGCTTAAAATCAGGCATTTATTTAGAATTTCAGTGCATATTATAGTCAGTCGTTAATAATTTGCTTTAATATTACTTTAAGGGACAGTTTATTCCACACAAACAAAAGGATACTCTAATAATAATATCAAAGAATAGGAATAATTCTAAAATTAATTTAAGAAATAAATATATTAATAAAATAAAAGTCCGCATAGAGTTTGCGAAAACCCATTAAATTACAGGTTTTATATAAATGAATAATTATATGAAAAATAAATGTATTTCTGTTTCTAAAGCTTACAAAAAAATTCAATGAATTTGGTTATTGTTTTATAACTTTTTTCTTAACAATAAGTCTACGAAAATCACTATACAATACACGAATAACTTTAAGGCTTTCAATAAACTGAAATAAAACTAAAAAATTTGCTTTTAATTAGAATATTCTGTTTATAATATGTTATAATAATTTGTTTCGTCATTTTATTTCAATATTTAATGACTTTGTTTTAGGAAAAAAGTTTTTGTCTAAAAATGGAGACTAATTAAGCGCTAAAATGACTAAATATTATCAGAAAGAAATTTAATTAAATTATAATTAGGAGAAGAATATGGAAGTAATGAGAATATTATCAAATAATATATCACTAAAAAAAACTTATGGTTTTATCCTTAAAAAACGCTATCAAAAGATCACAACAAAGTCTAAGCGAATATCTATTTAGATATGAATTATTGGCTTCTAATTAATGTTAAAATTAATAATAAATTTTCATTTTGTTTTATGTTTTCTCTGCAGAATATTTGCATAATTTTCAAGAATTTCAATAATTTATATTTATTTCTAGTATTTGTTAAGAATCTCAAAGAATATTCTGTTTATATACGAAAAACTAAAATTAATGAATGAGGAGCTAATGATTGCGATAATGAAATCAATGCTCTTTTTGTTGATGTAGTTTAACATCAGTAGAGTAGGCGAAGGAACGGCCGCAACCATTCAACTCACAAACGAATGGTTTGTCCCCCTATTTAGTGATAATTTTAATATTAATTAGAAATTAATAAACAAAAACTGAGGCCAAACATACCGTATGGCGTCTAATGTGTCGAATAATGTTTCCTATAAAATGTTTACACAAATTAATTACAATTAATGATAGTAACAGATAGACACAAGTCTTTTGTTTAATGTTCAAGGTTCATTCACTCTAATGGATTGTGAGACAAATTAACAAACTAACTAGCACCTATTATTCATATCAAAATAGTGGCAAATCATTTACACCTATTCTAAAGTCATTGAGAGTTGAGTCAATTGTAGGCTAATAATAATTAAAGGAAATGTTAACTAACCTCTAACGGGGGACTGATATCCGCAATTGACCCATTTGCATTTATAAATAAAAGACCCGTCTGTTTGAGGCACAGAATCGCTATACTTGTCTGCATTCTGAGCGCTGGTCTTTCCGTTATAAGAATAACTTTTAAAAGTTTTAATTAATTTTCCATTTCCTGAACCGCTTCCACTGTCAGCCTCTTCATCGACACTATCCTCAGAACCGGTGTTAAAATCTGAATGAATTTTCTTGTGTTCGACTAAACTTTCAAATGTGGGAAAACTGACGTTACAGTAGTTGTAATCACATTGAAATTGATTCAGACTTTGTTCACCCGATTCTGTGCTAAACTCTTGCAAAAGCGGGAAATTCTGTTCATTTTCTGAATCCTCATAACTTCCATCATTTTCTTCATCCACTTCAAGAGTGGATTCCATAAGACTATTGCCTAAATTGTTATGCATTTGTTTGATATGTAAAACGACCGGTTCTCTGGCCTCATCTGAAAATTCACATTCAGGCCATTGACAAAAGTAACCTCGATCTTCTATTTCTACAATCAAACTGTTAAGATACACTTCTTCTGCTGTCATTTCATTAGAAATTTGTCCATCGCTTCCATTTGTTGTTTCAAAATCTTCAGAACTCTTAAATTTTGAACAACTATTTGGTTCAGAATTAGCATTGTTTACATCCATAGCTTCTTCGTTATCCATTTCTTCCATATCTTCTTCGACTTCTCCATCAATACTATGAGAATCTCTCCTTCCAGTGGATTCATTGGCAGATAATTCAAATTCATTGGAAGTGTGGCTCATATTCTCGAAGCCATTGGATTCGTTTTCAAAGCTTTCATTCGGTCTTTGACTGCTCTGATGTTCCCAAATATGTCGGACGAGAGTCGCCTGAGATTTGGTTTCAAATTGACCGCAATTGCAAATAAATTTAAATCCTTGGTCACTTTGCACTTTTTTATAAAGGTTTTCGTATTTCTTCAGACTATATAAACCCCTTTCGGGTTTGGATTCCATGATTTTGCGAATAGCACTGCCTTTTGTAATTGCATTTTGTATACATTTTTGCATATTTTGAAGGGTATCCGAACCGTTTGTCAGAGAATTAGTGCTGACAACGGGTTTTATGTTTGCATTAATTGCCGGAAAAATGGTCGGAGGGGTTACCGACACCGGGTTATGGTTTGTATGTGTCTTCCTGTGTCGGTATAGCTCTGTTTCTGAACTAAACCGTTCAGTACAACCGGGAATATCGCATTCAAAGCTACTCATACCGGTGTGGGTCCATATGTGACGGATTAGAGATACCTATCGATCATAAATGACATCGGATTAGACTTAACAAAGAATTGTTAATCTCTCAGATTTGGAGTAAAGAATGAGAACACTATTATTTTGAACCAAATGTTCTCTTAACTAATTTAGAGGAAAGTTATGGTTAGGCGAAACTCATTAGTTTTATTGAGCTTATCAAGGTAGATTAACTCAAGTGCAAAACAACGGTCTTATCTCTAGTCTTATTAGTTTAGAGCAATAAATCGATGCTTACCTGAGATCGGGAGCAAAAGCCACAAACTGTGCATTTGTAGGTAAACTCTTCGTTAACTTTCACTTTGGAATAAAATTTATCGTAATTTTTCAAAGAGTAGAGCCCAGAGTTGTTACGATCGATACCGAAACTCCTTTTGAATCCATTAGACTTTCCAGAAGTAATTTCTTCTCTAAGACTTTCAATACTAGAAATACTTTCGTCGAAAAAATTTAAATTATTTGCATAAATATTATCAAAGTTTTTGTTATTATTCGGAAGATTAGGAATATTTTGATTTGCATTCGAGTTGTCATTTTTAAGGAAGAGTTGGCTCATTTCTTGCAATGCAAGGAATCCGGCGACAGTCTGTTGTGCGTTTTGGTCGCCGGAAGAACCCGTTTTGTTTATAGAAGAGCTGCCATTTAATAATGCACTCAGAGTTTGGGGGTAGGCCGTAAAATCTATGCCTGAGTTGAGGCCAGAAGTGGACGCAATTTCCGATATGTTAGAAAAACTATTGGTTGAGCCGTTCTGGTCATCACTTTTTGCGGAATCAGTCTTCCTGTGCTTATAAACACTGTTTTCATTCGTATCATTTAAATCGCTGTCGAAGTCATTGCGCCCGATATGAGTCCAAATATGGCGGACGAGAGTTATTTGATTTTTGGTCGTAAAGTCATTACAATTACAACGAAAAAACTGTTGTCCGTCGATCTGGACTTTGCTATAGAGGTCGCAATAATTCTTTAGTGAATAGAGTCCACCAGTAGATGAATGATCGCCAATATTGTCATCCATTTCACTTTCGACAGCACTTATTGTAAACGGATTAAAGTCCGAATCGTCTGACTTTAGGGCTAAGAACTGTGGATTGACATCCATTTCTATTATTTCAATCATTGGTTGCATAATATCGCTGATAGAAAAACTGTGATTCGATTCAGGACTAAACTGCCGGTGATTATCAATAGAGTTGCCGTTAGAGCTGCCATTAGTGGCCACTGCGTGCGGACACAAGTGTTGATTGTGGACACTATCGTAAACAAACAAAAATTAGTTTAATTCTAAGTTTTTAAAAAAATCAAAAGAATTCTTACTGTCGTCTAATAGACCCGGAATTGTTTGTGACGAATTCACATCCGGTCCATTTGCATCCGAAGACATAATAGTCGTTATCTAATTCTCTGAAGTAAAACCTTTTGATGTTTTTGACGCCACAGACATTGTTTGGGTCTTTCATTTTTGCCGAATCGATACCAAATCCGCACAAATGGTTCTTCTGGTGTTGAACCAGACTTTCGGGTCTTTTGAATGTTTTGCCACAATTGGGTTCTTCGCATTTGAGTTCTTTGATTCCGATATGTTTGAGATGAATATGTCTGGCGATGTGTTGTGAATACTTCCATGTCTTAAAATCGCAGAGAAGACATAAATAAAGCGCTTTTTGGTTAACAAATTCTCTTCTGTAGTATTGTTTGACTTCACGGATAGGATAAAGACCTTTATATATACTGTCTTTTGAACCACTTTTGGCCTCCGAAGACATTCTTCGAAATCACTTGAATCACTTTTAAGATAATTAATTAGTTCTTCGGTAGAAAAAATGGATACATATATTGATCCCAAAATTTATACATATATTGAACCACAAAATGATTTTATCAGAAAAATGATAATAAATTTGATTTGTTTAACAAATTTTCACATTTTCTGAAGCATTGCATTGAAAACAGATTTGAAATGTTATTTGAATGACAACTCAATTGATGTTTACTTTTAATAATACCTTTAATATTATTTATTGTTATTTATATCAAAATTGTGGTTAATATCAGACAAATATATTTAAATTCTTATCAAAAGAAAATTTTTTAGTCAAAACTCAATAATATTTTCACAAAAATTAATTAATTATTATTTGTTTGAAAAATAGATGTAATTATTATAATATCGTAAATCATTAGCATTTGAGTTAAGATTCATTGACTTATTATTAATCCAATTGTTTATTGAATTGACATAAATGTTCGCACGATTTAAATATTTGTTGGCATAATATATGTAGAACTGAATAAAAATGAGTAAAAACAACTTAAAAGGTTAATTTGTTTGAACTAAAAAATTCCAAAATATCGTTCATATCGTAAATGTTAGTTATATTTCAGTTCCTGTTATAAGCAGTGGAGAGAAAATCCTTGCAAACAAAAGTACCGAATGTTTGTCTCATATCATAACTATTTTCAGTGTTATTCACCGCCCAATGAATTGGGATTTTTTTCACCACTCATTCCACTCAACATATAGTTTGGAGTTTTAGGTTTTTCTTCATTGTTTAGTTCATTCAACACATATATCTTGGTTTATAACTAGCGTCAGGTCAAGAATTTCAACATTTCAAGTATTCACAGCGTATTCACGAATGACAGTACGTTTTTCTCAGTTTGGCTCAGCCCTCATTTATGACACTTGACTCATGCCTTGCTCAAATACCTCTACGAATCACTAGCTTTTTCTTCAAGAACAACAACAACACTAACAAATGCCAGAAAATCAACTTATTCTGTGTGTTGTGGTTGAGCTCAAATCACAAACCATTTTTTGTTTACATTAAATACCGAATGATTGTTATCAATGAAATTTTGTGAAATAAGTTTTTCAAAACAGGATTTTTTTCTCTTCTCATTCAATAACATTGAATACAAAATATTAGCCGAAAATATCCCTCAATAGTAGTGAAGGTCATGTTTTTCTTGAATAAAACGCTTTTCAGTTTTTTTTCAAAAGTCACTGGAAATGATTGCTTTACTCATATATGTTATACCACTATTGATATTATGATAATAAATCACTTTTAGTTAAATTTTCTTCTAAGGAGTGCCGGATTCAGCCCTTCCACACAATCCCACCTCTGATTCGTTGAAACATTCTATCGAATAAAGATAGAGTTTTTATTAAAGGAGCATGGCCATAACATGGCGTAATAATAATATTCCCAAGAGTAAAGTCTGTGTTTGACGCACATTATATGTTATAACTTATAATATAGATATGTATTACAAAATATTTTCGAAACTTTGCATATCTTTCCCCCCTTTCCTTCTCTCGCGCTCTCTCTCTCTCCCCCACATATTCTCCACTCACAGATAAGATTCTTGGATAAATATCTGAAAAATTCCAAAGAAAAATATCCTGTGATCTAATGTTCCGTCACTTCTGAGTAATAAAGATTTTTTTTTTGAGTCACCAACACTTCCAACACTTCCCCACCACTTCTCCAGTAAATCCTGTTTTGTCACCTTTTCTCTAGACTTATGATCGGAGAAAATAAGAAAAATTCAAATTTCAATAAATGTCAGCAAATGATTAATGAAATTTTGAATTTTTATCATTTTTTTTGGTTCAGAATAATTTCAAGATTACGACCCAAAGAGTGAATTTTAATTCCGAACTAAATTTGAATTTCGAGTTTCGAATGCAGTGAGAAATCAATCAAAATATCAAATTTAATTAATTAAGGCTTAGGTTCGAACAGAAAGAGAAAAATATTATTTGATTTATCCTGATTAGATAAGATTACTGGGAATTATGAGCAAGATTTCAATGGAACTTATATGAAGTAAACAATTTTCTTGAGCTCATTGTTATTGTTCTCAAGAATTGATCAATAAATAGATGAGTTGAATAACATTCTAATATTTGATAGGCGTTTGAAACATCCTCTCTCTCTCTCTCTCTCCCCTCTCCTCTTCTCCCTTTCATTTGCTTAATATTTTATTGATTTTTTTTCAACAAATCTATTATAAAATGAGTTGAATATTAGAATATTCGGTCAATTATTGGTATTTTTAAAAGTATAATACAAAAGAAATTTATAAAATGCCGGCTCAAAGTCAGAGTCAGAGTTATCTCGCACTGAATGAATGTGAAAATTCGTTCAAAACCTAAATTGGATTTGATTTGAGAGCCAGTTAATTATAAACCGGTTCAATAATGATTGCCTGGAAAATGAGCTGAGTTGGGCAATGAGTGAGCAATGAGTGAGCAATGAGTGAAGCAAATTATCTTTTATTTCGTGTAATTTTTGTATAGCTTTTAATTTTCATGATTTAAATGAAAAATTGCGTCAATAAAAGAACTCTTTGATTAGAGTCTGAGATAAAAATTTCATTAATATATAACTAAGCATTCATTCAATTGTGTTTCTCTTTGAAAATTTGTTCGTAGATTAGATTCCATTATCTATGTAACTTTTTTCATAGCTAGTTTTTTCAAATTACAAAGTATAATTCTGTATAATACTCTGGCTCTAATAAATGCCTTGAGTTCTCTATAGTTGTCAGGGATATTACTATTGATTTTTTTTTCATTAAATATCTTTTTTGCATTTAAAGCATTTAAAGCTTAAACTTAAAAATACATTTCATTGGCTGTGAGTTAACTAAAAATCAATAAATTTGATTGAATTTCAAAATTCGTTGACTCGTATAATAAAATGTGCTGGTCTTGTGCTAGGCTTGTTCTGGGCTTTAGATTTATTTTTATCAGGTTATCAACTAAGCCTGGATAGTGTACAAACTTAACCACTTCATAAGAGAACACTTGTCCTGTTTATTGAGATAAAAATCCGGTTCTCTTGTTTTCTATGAATTTAATGAAAAAATACAAAATGTTTATAATATTAGTAAAAAAGAGTTCAATTATATCCTCCGGTTATTAAAGTACTACTAATAAAGGGTCAAACCTGGTATCATTAGAGCCCAATATTTACTCAGGCTAAATTTATTCAGATAATATTAAGTTGGATTGTACTCATAAAAATCATATGACATAGCTCCTTTTATAGATATGATAGTTTTTATCTCATTATTCAAACAATTAGTGGTTATCCCTGATATTCACTGATATCCTGATATTTATTACTTTAACTATTTTTTCAGTTCATTTGTTGCTAGAATATAGTTATCGTTCAAATATAGAGAAAATATTTATCAAAGTATTAAAAAAGAAAAAGAATAGAAATGTTCTGAAAGGGGGAACGGCAAGGGGGCAATAGAAAAGGGAACAAGGACAAACTATCCATTTTATCATAAATCTTGTCAAAAGTTGTTCTTAACTCAAATAAATTCAAATTTCATATTCGTTTCGCTTGAATTAAGACCGGAAACTAAAAATGAGTGGAGACTATAATACATCCTTTTATTAAGATTATCGCTAATTTAAATAAGCAATAATCAATGAGCAAGGCACTAAATTCCTATTGATCCGGCTTATTCTTAATTTGACTTTTGAACGTCACTAAAGAAAAAACAGTTAATCGTTTAACTGTCCTTAATTTGATTGACATTGATAATACATATGAAAAGCTGAAAACATCTCATTTATCAGATTTCAAGCTATCGCTCAGTGTTTTAGTAAATTTGACAAGATTTTTAAATAACAAGTTAACTGTTAACTGCAAAAGTGGTGTCACTAAACGGATAATTAAATAACGGAATTATTGCATTTAATAAACATTTCATTCATAAATACTGTATAATAAACAAAAGACAAAACTTTTTAAAGTGTTTTTCAATTTTTTTAGTATAAAAACTGATAAGATTTGTATTTAACTTAAATTTGAACCCCTTTTCCATAATTTATGAACTCTTAAAATGTGATTAATTAAAAAAAATTATATTTTGGGTTTTTTTCGCCTTTCGTTTAGTTTTTCATTTGTTATGGATTTTGTCTTAAATTTTGTTTAATTTAAAACTTAATTAAAAAAACTTCATATCATTTGTTTAGAAATTAGTTGTTTTGGTTGACTTAATGGCAAAATATATAACAGTTATCTGTAGAGTGAAAGGGGAAACAGTTTTAAGACTAACTGATGACTTCAATTATGTCGAAGACAAGGTCTGTTATCATCCAAATGATTGTGAAGACGAAAACAGTCACCAAAAACCCAATGATTTTGATCTCTCAGTCGCTAAAAAAGAAGTGATCGAAGAAGAAGTTAACCCAACACTCGATTATAGCGTCGATTCTGAAGACTATAATAAAAGGACACAAACTTTTAATTACATTTGGAGTGGACTTAAGACACAATCAAATTATGACAACTCTAACAATCAAATGACAGACGAATACAAAAAACATTTGACAGTTCTTAAGGGGTCTTCTGGTCGTCATTTGTTTGTCTGTCGATACAAGAATTGCAAATATCAGACCCTTTGGGAGAATACAGTAATAAACCACATCCGCTCTAAACATCTTTTATTCTTTCCGTTTGTTTGCGAAAAGTGCGGCAAAAAGTTTGCCATTCCTTCAAAACTCAAAAATCACATAAAGAGATCTCATTTGAAATGTGATCAGCCGTTTGAGGAAAGCTCTCAATCTTCGGCAGATATGAACCATAATTATAGTCAAAAATTTGTCAAAAAGAAAACATTTTTTAAGAAAAAGTCAAATAACTTCAGGAAAAGTGTCAAACATTTTGGGAGACAAAAGACAAATATTCCAAACGATAAGATTAAAGACTCTCAAGACTTAAAGAGCCATTCAATTGATTGCGACAATAAAGTGGGCACTTCTGATGAGACCCCGGCTTATGTCGGTATTAAAAGTGTTGAAAAGTATATCAAACAAATCAAAAGAAATGGAAAAATAGTTTGGAGGAGTTGTATGTTTGACAACTGTTCCTATGGGACCAAATACGCCACTTCTATCGTTTACCACATCCGTGATAAACATCTGAACGACAAACCATACGTTTGTACCGTTTGTGGTAATCGGTTTGCAATGAGAACTAATTTGAATCATCACAAGAAAATACATAAATCTAAACCTAATCTCCAAAACTAAAGACCATTTCAACATATCTGTGATTTCACTTATTATTCACTCATTTGTCGTCACTTAATATAAGTTTGTGAAGATTTGAATTTTTCAAATATTTGACACAAATTCTTTGTTTTCATTTATTCCTTTAACTCAAAAATTTTAAAATTATTTTAAACATTTGATTTGAAATTCTGGTAAACAATTGTTTGAATCATTTGATTATTTTTGTTACTTTTTTCCGAAATTTATTTGAATTTATGGTATTATTATGATATGTTTTTTTCTCTTTTTGTTAAAATTAAATTAATTTTAAAATTTCAAATCCATTTAATTTAAACTTTTGTTTTTTTTAAAATTTAATTTTCGTGAATAATGTGAAGTACTTTTTGGACAAATTGTTTTGTTTTGAGAAAAATAAATTATATTACATTCTAAACAAAATAATAAATTATACAATCAATTCTCGATATAAGTTGACGGAATATAGAAGCTAGAATATATCTTGAATAATTAATTCTTTTATAATACAGGCAGTTGTCGATAAGATAAACTCATTTGGTCAGAGGAGAATGTTGACCATATTGTTTCATTGACAATAAAAGTTCTTCATTAAAATGGTATAATTTCACTTTTTTTTCAATAAGTGATAATTGTCTTAAACTTTTTGTCATCATTTTATTAAAACACAAAAGAAATGATTCAATTCTTTCACTTAATTATTAAAAGCATTGAGTAAAATATAATTCAATAAAATATTGACGATAAGGGCTAATTTTATATGTAATACTATAGGTTTTGATTAACATTTTGGTTGACAATAAACAGCAGTTGACGTTAAACCCTGACCTTAAATGTACCTTTTTATTATTACTGTCTATGGCAGTGGGTTTTGGTTTTTCTGACTGATTGATCATAAGGTACAATTGACCTTATCGGGGGTTAACCTTATCGACAACTATCTGTATTCAAATGAAACAATATATTTATGACATTTTGTGAATTTAGTCAATTACTTCAAACTCAGTTTTACTTACCCCGACTCTATTTCGACACATTTTATGCTCCGAATATAATTGAAGATCGAAAAAGTTTTAAGAGAATTCTTAAGCAAAACAGAAAACTTTGTATTTCCTTATCTAGAATTTCTTTGACATCATTTATGTCAACAGAATGTTCTACAATATATTACTTTTTTGGTTTATGTATGGAAATCAAAAGTAAAATAACGTTTACTTTGTTTATCCCCTCCAACCTTAAGTCATATAAATAACAACTTTATTATTTAACATCATTTGTGTTTCATTAAATGAACATTTT
>JAQFZM010000311.1:0-38555 GCA_034695785.1 Galumna obvia
ACTCACTCACTCACCCACTCTCTCTTAACGGAACAACAAATTGAATAAATTGGAAAACTTTTGGGAAATATCTTAAAGAGAGAGGAAGAGTGGAGTCACTTATGGGGAGAAGAGTTACCTAAAAATGTTATTACAGCATAAGTAATGTAATAATTAATTGCAAGACTATTTTTTAGTAATTCTTTACTGAATTCTAAGCACAACTATTTGGAATTCCTACTCATTTAAGAGTAGTGTTTGGGCGCAAAATAAGTCAAAATAGAGTTTAGAAAAATTAGTGTTTGTTTAAGAACTGAGAGAAGCAAATGAGTCATACGTTTCTTAATTGTGTTTTTGGGCTCAGAATATATAAAAAGAAGAAAATAATTAATTATTCATAAAAAATCAGTTGAAGTTAACCAGAACTGATCCAATTTGTTTGTTTCCACTTGTGATGCGCAAGGGATATACTTTTTATAATATATTCTTGATCAATTTACATAAAATTCTCATTGAGATAAGAATTGAATTTAAATTTACTGGATAACATTAAAAACTTTCTAAATTATTGAATAATTTAATAAATTTGTAATTGAAATAAAGTAATTTGCAAAAGAGAGCTTGATAACTTTTAAATTTAATTGAAAAGATGAGTCACCCAAAATGATTATACAAATAAATTAATATAAACAACCTTGCTCACTACCACTATAAATTAGAATTTCAAGTTCAATAGCAATGCGGGTATGGGGGCAACACATTGCAAGAGCATATTGTCATAAAAATGCGATAATCATTAAACATATTGAAGGCATACATACCCTCTTCATATCTCTTTCTCCTTCGCTTTCGTATACAACAAACGACTAAAACCTAAAGTTTTTTACAAAAGAAAAAGAATTTCAAAATTAATGAGTTTTGCGGACATATGACAGGCGCTGATGTACTGATCCTTACAATATTGAAGAGAAGTAGACCACTGCCAATGAGAGATACGATGACAATTAACTTGGGAATATCTCCTGCGTGTTCCTGAAGGACCTTCGATATAATCTTCTCGGTCTCAGTGACCGGAGATTCTGTAGAAAACAGAACACAATATTAGAGACAATGAAATATGATATTTGTTTTTGAATTGAGTGGGAGTGTGGGTGTGTCTCATCACATACCTTTGACAGTCTGTGCCTTAACAATGTCTGTAGTGAATTCTGACTGTCCCTTTTCATTGATTGCCTGAACACTAAAAATATATTCTGTCTCTTCATTGAGTCCAGAGATGAGTATTTGAGTCGAGTTCGTTGGGAATACGTCTCGATAAGAATAGGACGGATCGGAGCTGGCAGTGGGCCGGTAACGAACGCGAAACTCCTGACCCAACCCGCCGTCAAAGCCAGGGATCCAACGGAGTTGTACTGAAGCCGAAGTTATGTTAATCACACGCAAAGCCAGCGGTGGGTCTGGTTTTGATGTTCTGTTCAGTTGAATGGTTATGGCATCGAAGCCCAACTCATTCCGCGCCAAACACTCATATGAGCCGTAGTCTGAGCTCTGTATGCCTGTTATGGTCAGTACAGACTGATAATTGACCAAGTCAAGTTGTTGGGTTGCTTCTACTAAATATTTAGGTTCTTTGTCATTTGGGTCCTTTGCTTTTTTCCTGATAGAATCGATTTTCTGTAGCTCAGCCACAGTGGGTAGTATTTGTCCCTCCCTTGACCAAGTGAATGTCACATTGGGTGCGCCCTGTGCTCTACAATAGAGCTTAGCATTGGCACCATTATCACTTGCTGACTTTGATGTACTTGGTGATCTGTCAATTATTGGTTTGTCTAAAAGAGGAAATTACCACGATTAGATTTAGCTTGTAAAAATCAAATCAAAGTAAATTGAACTAGGAGCTAAGAAATTCTAAATTCAAAATTAATTTTTAAATATACAGTAGTTTTAGTAAACCTTAAAATAAAATAAAATTATAAAATATATGAAATGTTTTAATAATATTATACTTTAAACCGAAATTCAGCCCTCAATAGGTTTAAGAGCTCTGAATATCATATACTGATAATCTGTTGTCAATTAGAAACAGATTTTACACTCGGGATGAAATCCATGTGCCAATGGATGTGCCAATAAAATACGCAACAACACAAAAGGCATGAAAACTTTAACCAACAAATAATTGAATAAAATTCTAATCTGTTTATCGATTAATGAAATTCTGGTTTAATTCAGAAAATATACTTAAGAAAAGTATAATTTTCATTTCAAATAAAAATGAATAAAGAAAAATCATGACCTAGCAACAAAAATATTATCTACCAAACTTTATAAATAACATTATTCTTAAAATTTGAATTTGCAAGATAATATTTTTCTAGAATAAATTAAATAATAATAAATGTAAAAGTAAACAAATAAATGCACAAGAATAAATAGTAATGTGTGCTAAGGGATAAGACCATATTCTATATTCATGGAAATATACTTTTAAAGTATAGAATAACATAATAGAAAATGTATCATGGGCATTTCAAATGCATAGTTTCTTATTATAAAAGCTTTTATACAATGGGTTTCGTTTGAGAACGTAATTTCATATTATGTTAATTCTTGTCATAAAATATGTGAAAATTGTTTGAATAAATTGAAACATAAATTTATTTATTCTCATAAATAATATTCAATGATCTAGGTGAATGCCCTTTCTCTTAATATTCAGTTACATTTATAATTCTTGCAAAAGTTATCTTGTAAATTTTATACTTTCATCACATACAGTCAATTATCATTATAATTAACTAATGTTTATAAAAATGATATCAATTAAAATAAAAACGTTTATTAACAACTTATAGTTATAATCAACTTTATTTCTAAATAAAACTGATTATTTGAATAGACTGTACCGTTAAACCGCTCTTAACCTAGTAGATATTAATGTCACATTAAAGCACACTGATTGTCAACCTAGATAAAATATTAAATTCTGTTTATTCTAAATATTTACAAAAAGAGATTGTAGCAAGGCAATATTATTTTTAAGTAAAAAAGAAGATACTTTGACGACAATCCAATGTCTAAAAGGATTGCTTTGAAATCTTATCGAAAAAAGTTTTTTGGTTTCATTTCACTTAACTTTTATTCTAAAGAAAACAATAAAATAAAGAGAAAAATATTTTTATCACATTTTTATCACTTGTTTTTAAAAGATATTTGTGTTAAACAAAACATTTTTCAGACATTAGTTGCAAAAGAATAGTCAAACAAACAATGGATATGAAGTGAACTGAGATTCTGCACAACAAAGAAGTAAATGTTTTTACAGTTTAACACAATTTTTAGAGGAAAAAATAACTTTAAGTAAATTATAATCGAATCATTTTTTATGGATTCTCTATTTCATACAGAGATGGGCACAGAATTGAAAATTTCTTCTCTGAGAAAAGTATAATCCTCTCTAAAATTAAACTTGGAATTTTTATTTAAAAATTTATTCTTTATACTTTTTTCCTAGAAAATAATACTCTTATCTTTTAAAATATTTAAAACATTTTCTAAATAATTTATTTTTTTATTATTTTTAAAAGAATTTTAATTTCGACTAAATTTAATCTAGCTTAAATAATTTAAAAGTATTAAATTCCAAGATATTGATCTAGCATAAAAGAAATAAAAAACATTCTAGCTAAGCTTATTCTATATGAGTATAAGAATGGCAAAACATTTATAATAATTTAATCGCTGCGAATCGTTGCCCATCACTGAAACCCTTATAGATGTGACCCTAAAACTAGAATTAAATGTTTTATCGGACTTCCAGTAGTTTTAAGGAAGAGTTTACGGAAGAGTTCGCTCTTTTAAATTGAAATCTAATCCAATTTAAAATAATTTCATTAAACGAACTTCTTTTGGGAATATAAGCTTGCTCATTGAACATTGCTTGCTGACAATCTTAAAAGCATTTTCTAGATTTAATTTAAAATCTTAAAATGAATGGAAAAAAGAAAACTTTATAAAGTTAATGCAACTTTGATTTATATGAGCAAGGTATGCCCAAATTTATTAAGCAAAACAAATAAATCCTAGCTCATTTGATATCCAAATAACTTGATTAAGTATCATGTTAAAATTTAAACTTGATTGATTCTATTAATCTATTAAAATATGTATGAGGCAAAACAACCTTAATTATACTTAAAGTAATGATTCAAATGAAAGGAATTTTAAAATCAATGAAAAACTAAATAAACAAAAGTTTTCAAAACACTTACGTAAGACTAAGAGTGTGGCGACCGCTGTGTCACTATCGCCCACTCCATTGTTGGCCACACACTCGAAGCTCTGTCCGGAGTCTTCGAGACTGGCGTTATATATAATGAGTGTTCCCTTAAGTGCTATTTGACTGTTTGTATGACTAGTGGTTGTGTCGATGCCTTCGACCGAAATCCTCATTCTTTCGGAATCAATCGGTTGTGTTATTATAGCGTCCGATTCGTTGCGAATCCTTCGACGCCAAGTGATTGTCGTGTCTGTACTCGGGTTGGCGTCAACATTACACTCAAGTAATGCTGTCTGTCCCTCGTCTACCATTACTAAATCGTTAATTCTTAATATTTGAGCTGGGTCTGTCAAACACAAATTATCAAGATTAGTATTCCACCATGTTATTATAATATTTATAAAAATTGTTTAAAATATATTCAAAACAAATATTTCGAGCCCTCACTCACTAAATTAGGAACTTTTAAATAAATTCTAATTACTCAGGGTATTTGATAAATCATATAATGATCAAGATTAAAATAATAATAATTAGTGACTAATCCTAAATAAAATGCTTTACTCTTAACATATAATTAGCACAGAATAAGTAATACATTGAATATTGATTTTGATGGCGGTCTCACTGCTTCCCAATTCATTAGAGGCTAATAGTTTGTAGAGTCCGGCGTCTGTCCTCAAAATGGCGCTAATGTTTAGTATTGGTCCGACACTGAAAAACCTATTGTTGTCGACGCCATCATTCGATGTAAAGTTTGTTGAGCTCTGACTTCCATCTAAAAGTCGGGACCACTTATAATGGATTTGTTGTGGGTTTCCTCTGGCCGTCAGATTAATGGATGAGGACTGGCCTTCAATCAAATCAAACTGAGTTAGGGGTGAATTCAGGAATTCTGGCGGATCTGACAAATGAATAAGAAAATAATCTTGTTAAAACATTGATTATTCAAATATAATCATGGTCTATTACATTGTATGTTGAGAGTAATGGCGTCGTGCACAGACTGCTGTAGGATCTTATTAGTGGCTGTCATGTGTCAAATTAACCAAGATCACATTAGTATTGATAATTGTATTGACAATTTCAAGATTACCTTGACAAGTTAGGACAGTGCCATCGTCACTGCTAGACACATTAAGTCTGAGTATGTTCCTGGTTGTTTTACCGCCATAAAGACCATCAATAATACCATCTTGGTGGCCAGTGAGCAGAAAGCCATCCCTCCACCAGGTCACTACTGATTCAGGGTTAGAACTACCCGTTTCGCACACCATTTCTATCTGTCCGCCGGCTTTCGCTTGTTTTGGACTCATTTTAATATAAACTCCAGACGGAGGAACTAAAAAATAACCATGGTTAGTTTAAAATGATCATGGTAATTTAGAATAAGCAAACTAACAGTGAACAGTCAATTGGACGGTTGTTATCATTGGTTGAGTTGTGGCAGAATTAGTGGCTTCGCATCGGTATTGGGCGCCGTTATCGCTGTCTTTCGTTACAATCGCTGTTCCCATAAAACAAACATTAATTCTGTGTTTAAGTAAAAGGTATGGAAAAGACTGACCCAATTCATTGGAGACTACGTTTCCATTAGTAGTCACTTGTGTTCCGTGAGTTATCTCTGTCTCCCCTTTAAACCACTTGAGTTCACAGAGAGGGTTACCTCCGTTACAAACACAGGTCAACCTCTGGAGAGTACCGGCTCTTATTGAATTGCCGGGGGTATAACCAAATATGTTGGGCGGGTCGGGAGGGTATAGAATGTTAAGGACGGCCGTCTCCACAATAGTCTCACCCAATGCCTGATTTATGGCATAACAGGAAAGCATTTTCATATTCCTGTCCTGTGCCGTCACATTGACCGTTACGTTGGCTGATGTGATCCAACCTCCGGACGAGTCAGCACTTATACTATTACTGGCAGTAATGGGTCGGCCGTCCACTACCCAACTGAGCTCTGATGGAGGGTTACTCCGTTCTGTGAGACAGGTCATTGTTACGGTATCGCCTGCTTTGGCCTCTTTAGTGCCATTGATTGTGACCCTTGCAGGGGCAAAATAGACCTGGAGCTTAACCTCAGCCACCATTGGTGTGGGTGTAATACTAGAAGAAGCGACGCACCGGTAAACGGCATTATTGTCAGAGGAGTCGACAACAAATGTGTGACTATTGGCTGATTGTCTGTTGGCTGTAGTGGTGAACGAGAAGTCCACCTCTTCGTCGTTTTTAAACCAAACCAATTGAGCCAAAGGATTGCCTCCAATTGATTTACAAACCAGTGTTAGGGTATCACCCATTCGGACAGTCTCTCCCTCTGTATATCCGGATATCTCTGGTTTACCTAACATTTTATTCTTACAGTTAATCATTTGATTCTATTGTCTTTGACATCACCAAGGTGCTCCATACAATATAGATACTTTTCATAGTTATTTACACAAAGAGCCTTGGTCATATCTAGGGATATAATTTGTATACAAACCCGGGGGATATAATACGGAGAGTGTGAGCGAGTGTCTCATAGGCGCTAATAAGGCAGTGTGAATGGCTTCGCACGTATAGACCACTCCATTGTCCTCTGCGTGCGGACGGATTTGTATCGTTGACTTCGATACTGACAATTGTGTCGACGGCTGTCCATTGATTGACATTTCGTTGTCGGCGTTTGTCGACAGTTCTTTCACTACAGTATTGTCTGAGAAATAAATTTTACGCAAATTATTGACTCATTTTTGGAATTCTTTTGCCGTCTGTTTGAGAATTGTCCATGCTCATGCTTCACTAACTCTCAAACTAATTAAAATCTTTATCTAGCACATTATTTTAAAGCTTGTCGTTTACGGCTTTATTACAGAAGTATTATATAACAATCACCAAGGTAGTCTTTAATGGAAAGTATACAAAGTTCTAAAACTTTAATTATTAGAATAAACATAAAATCTGACATTTCTTAAGTCAAATGCATTTGTCATCATTAAATTAGCAAGCTAAAAAATTAAATTAATTAGCTTTTAATTATGTTTAATAATTAAACATGCTTGGTGATGGCCAATAATTTTTGGCTAAAAGGAAATCTTCCAAAAATAAATTTCCATAAATTTTTAGTTAAAAAATGTGATAAAAATGTTTTTCTGACACATTCTTACGCTCGGCTTATGTCTAAAGTAAACGAATCTATGAAAAAATATTTAATTTTCTAATGAATATACGAACCAAAGAGAGGGAAAGCCTTCTTTTTTTTGTAAAAAATTGAGCCATAAATTGAATTAATAAAGTATACAATTATCCGATCGATGACTCGCATCTCATTATAATTTAATTCTAGCCATTACCAAGGTGATTTACTCTACTTATTTAACTTTTATATAACTAACTCAAGAAGTCAAATTAGCAAGAACAAGTTTCACTTTAATTCGACATAATATTAAACTAGTGAATATCTTAGTGTCTTTCTTATCTGTCATCCATGCCTTGGTAATTCAATAAAATAAACTTTAAAATAATATTAAATTATCAAGCAACTCTCAAAAAATAAACTTGCTATAAAATGCCATTTTCTATAAGGAAGCAAAACTCAACTTCTCAACTAATAATGATAAATAGTCAAACTACAACAAACAAAATAAATTATGATCCTGGTTATACCCATTAATATACAGCAAACAAATATTAATCTATTCTAACACAAATTTATATCTCGCATATTATTGGCGCGAATTCATAGAAGTGTGTAATCGTTTAATCACATGAGAAAACAAAAGTGAATAATGAAATGAAAAATAATTTTCTCCGACACTTTTTTCTTCTTCTTTGCATAGAATTGGCTTTACTTTTCGCACATCAATGGTTGAGCTTCTCTTCACTCACTCTGACATCCATTGCCTTTAAAAATGGATTTTTTATGGAAAAAAGTTTGGCTCAAATATTTTTTTGGCACTTTTGCCAAAACCTGACAATTATTTACTTAATCGATGAGTTCTTATTTTGCCTTGCTTATTTTCTAGATAATTTAAGCATTACGCGCTTCAAAATTATCCTTGCCATTAATCAATCTAGCATGGTTAATGTCAAGTGTTAAGGCTAATTTCAAACTTGATCAAAATTGTTGATTATATAAATCAAAGTTTAACCAAGTTTATAATTACGCCATAAAACTAAGTGTATGAAAAAAACTAACAAGATAAAATCTAAATGAATATATAATAATTAATCATAATCTATCAAGCTTAATAAGTTCCGTCTTAATAATAAACCAGAATAGATTTTAACATGAGCACAATATTATGACCTTGGGCAATTCTCATTGATAATGACTTAGTTGAATTTGTGAACTTGCTAAAAATATTTTAATTGATCACAACTTTACTTAAAGGCATTTGAAATAAGAATAAAATAAGAAAAAGAGACATATTTTATAGATAAACTAGCAAGATAAGAAGCCACTTATGCTTAATTGAGAAATGCACAGAACATACCTGTTCTCAGTTCGACATTCTTTCTGAACCATTTGATTAGTGCGGATGGTTTACCGCCGGTCACCACACACTCCAAGTCCAGTGTCTGTCCCTCTTTTACTTCGATCTGAGTCTGGTTTGTGTGGCCAACGATCTCGATAGAAGTGGGCGGTACTAATAAATTATTAAACAAGGTATTTAGTTTCAAATTGTTATGAACAAGCCTATTTTATTCTTAATTTGAACCACTTAAACATCGAGTGTTATGATCATGCAACTTTTCAATTAGTTGTCGGTTTATTGAACTTTTAAAATGTGTTTTAAAAATAATTTCTTTGACTGAAAGCCTTTTATTTATCAGTCAATCAATATTTCATTATAAATCTCATCCTACAAGTCATACACTCATTCATACGCTTTACCGTATTTTTTCACATTTATTACACGTAAATTATATATTGGAATAAATAATAAATTTATCATGCAAACCTACGATTAATACTATATAATTTACACTGGATTACTTTCTAATCAAAGCTTATTATAATAAATTATTTTATTATAAAATATGAAAAATGTTACATGTTTAAATATGTTTAAAATTAGTCTAAATCGCTAATCTTTTAAATAGAATATTTGAATAAGCTCATTTGGGAGAAATATTTAAATATTAACTAGATTAAATTCCTTTTAATATAACTAAAATATTAAATACTCTAAACATAACAAAAAACTTAATAAAAATAAGACAAGAATTAAGAAGAGTTGTATTAAATGCGGTAAAATATGGTACCCATTGAAGAGCTTAAAGTGCAGTAAAACACTTACGATATATTCTGACTGAAAATAATCAAAATAAATATCATTTCATTCTTATCTATGACTTTTAAGGGCCAAGAATTCTAACCAAAAGCCTTTCCCTAAAAAAAAATAAGAATATATTTCTGATATAATATTCACTTTAAAAGTTAAGTTCTCTTATAATAACTCTATTCTGTGCTTTTGGTTCTCAAAGAACTGGTATTTATTTTTATACCTCTTTTTAGTAGAAAAAACTTTTTTCTTTCTAAACACAAAAATATGTTTTAACTTAAATAGAGAACAAAAAAAAATGAAAAACCATTTTTTCTTCTCTTTTACTAATGGTTTGAAAGAAAATTTTCGGCTCTTCTGCCAAAGGGATCGCCAAAGGGTTTGATTATTAGAATTATTATTCACTATCTCTTGCATCATCAAATTGAACTAGCTAATTTTATTTTCAAAACTTAGTCAATCTTAATATGGAATAATTTATGGCATAAATTGTTATTAAAAATTAAATTTATCATGCTAAAATTGTTTTGGTAAATTGCAGTATTTTAAAAATTCTCTAACAAAATTAACTTAAAAGAATTATCCAGGTTATAAAAATAATAACCTTGTTATCTTTAGGCTATAAACTTATAAAAATAAATATAAATAAAAACTAACAAATAATGGAGGCCTTTGGTTACCCCATCAATATCTTTACTAAAAATATGGTTATAGCGATACAATATTTTATTTCTACTGTTCGTCAAATCTTTTGCACAGAATATTCTTTACACTCTATTTAAGTGAAAAAAATTATTATTTATTTCACCATAACTTTATTATCAAAAGTTAAGATAAAAACTAAGTAATAACAAAGTTTTGCAAGAATATTCTTAGACAGCACATTAAATATGGTTGAGTGGTCATCATGGTAATAATAGAAAATAGCTTGGGCAATTTATGTCTTGGATTGTCCAATAAAATAATCATGTTCGATTTATTGTGAAATAGGGAAAACAAAGTTTTATATACTTTTATATTTTATTTTATAAGTATATTACCTAGTACAATCCTAACAGATTCTTTACAAATCCTAACAAACTCTTACCATAATTACATTAAACTAATGACCAAGCTATACCCTTGATCATTTATTTATTTCTGATAGAGCTAGCAGAATAAAACCAAAAAAAGTGCTAGCTCTAATCAAGAAGAAAGTAATCAAATAGACTTACTGAGCACAGTTAACTTGGATGTGGCTCTTATAGGCTGATAACCACCGGCTCCGGGTCCGACCTGTCGTCCAAAAAAGATAAGTTGATTGGAGTTATTATAAGTTAATTAGAAGTAAAGTCTTTATTCAGAGATTAAATAAGTCTTAACTAAAGAGAAAATAAGTGTTTCTTTTGTTTTTTCTTATCGCAGATAACGATTGTCTGATTGTTATGTTATTTGACGTAATGTTTAGTCGAGTGCAGTGACACTCAGGAATGACACCGGATTAATATGACCTTCATTGGAGTTCAAAGTTAGCTTGATAATTTTATTATTTACTAATTAAAGCTAATTATAAATAGAAGAGTAAATTAAGTGTTATTATTAAATATGGAACTAGCTAAAATTAATTAATAATTAAGTATGACCTTGGTCATCATCAGTAACAAAGTTTAAGAGGAAAAACAAGAATCTCATATCAATTCCGATAAGTACTTGTGATTAAGACTTATAACCATTTGTGCAAAACTATTTGAGCTCAACTCTATTGAACAAATGAACCAAGTTCAGTCTAACTTACATTAAGTTAACCCTCAGACAAGACTCTGTATATAATAGGATAGAGATATTGCAAGAATAGAGAAAGACAATTTAGTAAGCTCATTTTCATTTTCAGATCGACTCTAATCGGTTTTAAAGCAAAATTGTAACTCATTTTAACTCTAATTTAATTCAATTTATTTTAACAATTTTTACGAAAACAATTCTATTTTGCAATTGAAACTACTTTATACTGTAATTATCAAGCACATTCATTGCTTGTGACTATTGTCATTTAATTTATCTCGGTAATTTAGTTGGAATTAATGATAGAATCAGGAATACAAAAACACAACAGAATAGTGTTTGCAAAGGATTAATAATCAAATAAGATAGGCAAGCTCCATTAATTATCAATCGATAAGAAAAGTGTGAAATAATCTAGCAACTCTAAAAAAATAAAAATAAACTTTTGTTACTAGTTAATCTGTTTAGTGCAATATCTCAATAGATCTTGGTCATGTTTAGTAGCGAATTATTATTATTATATTCTAAGCATTACTACGGGATCTAAAAGAAAACAAATAGGAAATTGAGATTCTTATGGTGTGCTCTGAGAGTAGAGATGGAGAGTCACCGGTGCAAGAATTGTGATCGTTTATCATCCGAGGAAATTGGCTTTCATTAGAAAAGGCACTTAATAATAAGTAAAGGGTTCGGCCATTAGTTCGGTTCAGAGAACAAAATACTAGTAATGATTGCAATAAATCAAAGTTTTGTTTTGAATTCTTTGCTATAAATATGTTTACAAAACACTGATTTATGGCTGAGAAATGTCTTCTCCGTTTCAAAACAGATATCTTTTCGAACGAAAATCTCTTATAAAACACGCTTTACTTTTGAGGTAGAGTTCAGTTTTTGAAATATTTATTGACCTAGATACTCTCCATTTATTTCTATTCTTAAGTTAAGTATAGGTATTCAACAAATAAACTAAAATAAATGAGTCAAAACTTTTCTTGTTTAAGTTGAAAAGCATCTTGATAATTCCTTTAAATACAATAGAAAAGAGAATAAAAGAATCTAGGATTTAAATTCTTAAAGTTATTAAGGTGAACAAGATCAAATAACAGAATAAAGTATTATCAAAACAAAACTGAACAAGATACAAACCTGGCACTGATATTCTCCATTGTCTTCATTCTTGGCGTTAACAATGAGTAGGTTATGAACACCAGAGTTGGCGTCACCGGTCATTGAATACCTGATCACAAGTAATGATATAAATATTAATTCATTGCAAACAATGGATTAGAAGTGAATCGATTTGAGTACAGAATATATTATGAATATAGAAGTGATTGATTTGACTATTAATCACAAATTTTATTACAAAATGATATTCAAATCGAATGAATAAATGTTTGAATACATACCTCTCATATCCCGGAATATTTCGATCAAAACCTGAAAAATAAGATTAAATATAATTAAAGTTTTATTGAATTAAAATATAATAACAATAAAAATGAAATAAGTTTACAGTAAAAAGAGTTAATATTTTAAAATTTAAATGATATCTATTTATTGACAAATAGAAAATATGGCAGTTTTTGAAGCAAAACATTTCAACCTTTGATACAATGACCATGTTCATTTAAAAATGTGACCTCTTAATAATATTTGTATATTAAATACTTCACCTTTTTTATACGTTGTATTATGGTAATTTCTCTTTTATAAAGAAAAATTCTAAGTTTAAAACATTACTTTTTATTTGTTCACATTACCAAGCGCATATTTTAAAAATTCCGATACTAATAGACAAATTTAAACAAATAATTAGAAGGTTATAAAATGGTCTTGCAACAATCATAAATTGTCTTCAAGAATTTTGTCATTTTGCAGAACATATTTTAAAGTTTATATACTAAAATTTATATACTAAAAGAGAAAATTCTATTTACTTTAATATTAATTAAAGTCAAGAATTTATGAAAATTAAATATCTGTGAAAAACCACAAAACGATTAATGATTTTATAACGACTTTTTAAATATACAAAAACCGTTTGATATAAAACGGTTCTTAAATAAATTGTTTTGTTTTACAAACAAAAGAGTATATAATTTAGTTGTAAAATACATTCCCATTAGAATCGCCACAAAACTTATCTCAAACGCATCGATGCGTTCACTAAATTAATATAACTTTTAGGATATAAGACATAAATCCTATTATTTTAAGTCATATTCACATTAGAAATGATATATTTTATACACTTTAAACACATTAATTGTATCATCAATTAAAGTTACCAGTGAACTTTTATATAATGTAATACTAAGAAGAAATGTTTCAAATTTTTATGAAAAATGTTCTTGATAAAACTTTAATATTTTATCTAATAAATAGAGCCATAAATAAAATTTCAAGTTTTTAATTTATATTCTTTTTTTTCACTTGAATCAATCTCAAAAATTTCAATTTTTATCTATTTATATCTAGCACATTTAATTTTAAATTAAATTTTTTTTTCATAATTGAAAAATATTTTATTTAACAAATTATTCTAATTTTTTTAAGTTTAGAAATATGTCAGGAATTTCATCAAAATATTTAAGATAAAAACCTGGTAATAATATTGAATCAATATCCAGGGTAAGACTGATTATTGTACATTTAAAAGACTTCTCTTTTCGTTTATCTTTTTTTTTGTGGCAAAAACTACAAAAATCTTAAGAATAAATGAAAAGAAACTTTCATTTATGTGAATGTTTTGCGATTATGTCAGTCATGTGTTAACACCAAAAAGAGTATACATTAAACACTGAGAGGGAAAGGGAGAGGACTTAGAGGAAGGCAATGGAAACACAATTAGAAAGTTATGCATAACTGACGACATTTGTTGTCCACAAGAATCAAACGGAAATACATAGACATCGACACAAACATTGGGAGAGAGGGAGGGAGAGAGAGACAGAGAGAGACAGAGAAAGAGACAGAGGGAGAGAGAGAGAGAGAGAGAGAGAATAAGAAGAATAAGAAGATGAATGGAATAGCATTTCCACAGTTATATATGTTTGCCTTTTTTTATGGCACAACCAGGATTTCATCGACTAAAAGGCTCAGAATAAATGTTTTTGATAGTGTCCAGGCACTTTTTACTTCAAGTGATTTATTGTTTGCATTGAATTTTCATTCGATTATAGAAAAGAAAAATATAAACGAAACGAATATTTACATTATTCTCACTTCACATTTATTTTACTTTTATTGAAAAAAGTAAACATAACTTAGAAAACAAAAAATCACTATTTATTTACCACAAACTAAATTGAACTATTGCAATATTGCTTGCTCAAAATTATGATAGATTTTCTATATAAACAATAGTTGAAACTTTTATATGAAAAATATTTACTTGTTAAATTGTAAAAAAGATGAGATAAGAATAAAAAAAAGATACACTATGTAGCTACCATGCTACTAAAACTAGATTGAATTAAATGTGCTTGGTCATCGTGAAAGTCAGACTATAGTAGTAAAGTCATTATTCTTTTACTTGTGCTACAAATCTATCATTTTCTATAAACATTGTGTTATTATTTTGGACAACAATTCTTGTGATCAGTTGTCTGTATATAAGAATCGTAAGCCCTCTCTCTCTCTCTCTCTCTCCTGGATTTCTAATAATAATAATACAAACAATATTCTGAGCAAATGTGGTGTCATTTCTTATATCACATCCCATTTCCGGACACTTTTTGCTTGTTATTTGCTCGACTGGAACAACCATTTTCTATGCCTTTCCTATTCTGTTCTCTTGTCTTTCATACACTTTTATGACAGTTCTTCAAGACTTAAGACACTAAAAGACAATGGAGTGCAATGTGTGGACCACTCATACAATAATTGCTTATTTGGTTGTGTTATCAAGAACATACTTCAATTATAACTAGAATATTAAAGGAATAGACATTACATTCACTCCACTGATTAGAGAATTGATCAAGTAAAAGTGAATGAATATAAGAATATATAACATGATTAATATTATATCATCTTGATAACTTTTCTCATTAAAAGATAAGGGGTTTTAGCAGTTGTTCAGCAATTTTTGATTTTCAAATATTTTAATATTTTAGTAATGAATAAATATATTAAAACAAGTGATGAGTAATATATAAAATGAGGAAAATTGTATAAAATATTAAATTTCCAATAATTACGAGATTTGAATTTTAAAACATTACATAAATGTTTAAATATTTGTCAAATCCTAAGGTTTTATATATTTTAAAACTTGAATTTATTAGTAGTTAATTGTTGTTAAGGGACTTTTTTTATTATTTATTTTATCTCATCTTAAAAGCTATCAAATCTCATATTCTGTATTTAAAGCCCATTGTTTCAAATAATTGACTATAACTATACCAAGAACAAATTGAAACACATGAAAATTATAGCCTTAAATTCCTGATAAAAGCCTAAAAAACACATAAAATAACTTAAAATTTATGATTCATTAAAAAAATAATTAAAATTCTATTATTGTTTAAAAGATATAATATTTTTTCAGTATTTAACGAAAAATAATTAAATTTAATTCCGTTTTAAAAAATTAATACATTTAAAAAAAATAGGAAATCATAACACAATCAACAAACGAAAGCCTAGGCTTAAAAATCAATTTCTGGGTGAAATCAATTTTCATAAATCAAAAAGAGCTCTAAATCACACTTTTATCAATAAATTGGAATTTGGAAAATTGAAATTCGACTCCTTTTTCATGGCCTGTATTTCATCAGAAGAAAAAAATCCATTATTATTCTCATAAATGGTTAGGAAGAGATCAATGGCTAAACAGCGCCGACAAAAAAAATCACTGAAAAGAAATAAATAAAATATTCGTCTCATTTGAATAATACGTTTGGATCGCAGACAGGAATTATAATAAGGATTTGTTTTTTCTTTATTTTGCTTATATTCTATAATATAGAATCTATACAAACATTGATTTCTATTTCAATGATGACCAAGGAGTATTTACCATGCCATCAATCTATGGTAAATTATTGGAACTTTTCTTAAGTCTTTTTGAGATAAATTGATAACTAATTAAGAATATATTATCGTAAAACTGAAAATTTGTTTCACAAATATTTTATAATTTAATTCTGTTATAAACTTTAAACCTTAAAATGTTATAAAACGAATGAAAACTTATCTTAGGTTTCATCAGTAAAATGGGTTTGAATTTTATTTAATTAATTTAATATACTATAACTTTAAAGATACCCCCAATTAAAGTAAATATAAATGAGTGAACACAAGTCTCTGCTATCAAATACTTAGTTTTGTTATAAACTATAATTTTAAAATCAGAATTATTCGCATCACTTAAGAACTTGTGGTGAGTGAACTAATCGATTCTAGAGATAAGCTTGCTCATATTTAAAGTTCTTATAGGAATTGTGCTCATACATATAGATTCAATTCATTTAGATTGATATTAATCCTGATCAAACAAATTCCGAATTATTATTATTAATATTATTTTTCGTTTCCTGTATTTATTTGAGAAATTTGTCAATAAATTGTAAATTCAAATTCTTATTCAAATGAGAACCGATGAAAACTTGCAGGAGTATATGACGTATGTTTATGATAATTGAAGAATACAGTCAAACCTTAAAATATTGTTTATAATAAACTATAGGATCTAAAGTGATTTAACTGTATTTTCAAATAAATTATTCAGTGATTAATATATTTATATCATAATTAAGCATAAAAATTAACAAGCTAATTAAGCAAGGAAATATACAATTATTAATTAAACTCAAAGGATTTGGATTATGATCAAAGTGATAAAAGTATCAAGAACATTAATTTTACTGTTTTATACAGTACCGAAAATTTGAATAAATATTACAACCGAAAGGCTTTTTCAGAGAAAAATTTTCATATTTATTATACGCAATAAAAAAGAGTCAAAAATATATATTTATTATAAAATATTTTTTCGGCAGAAGTGCTAAAAGCAAACGAAACTTCTAATGACTTATTGCGAGCACTGGTTTCAGGCAATTGACAGTCAACTGATTCGATAAAAATATGGATAAATAAATACAAATTTACTTTCACTTCATCTCTAGTTATGGCAATAAAACTGTTAATATCTTTGCAAAGGTGTGCACAGGATATCAGTACTGAGGACTCAGAATAATCTTGGTTAATTGAGATCTAATTCTGATATTCTTTTGATAATCATTTAATGTAGTTTTATAATAAAAATTAAGCTAGTATATTTTGGTCAAAGTAATAATTAGTTATTAAGTGGTCAAGAGGAATTGATAGCAAATAACCAGGGTATTTCTAAACTCATTGAAATGAGAATATGATTTATATTTGTGAAGATATATTTTGACAGAATAACAACTATTGGCCATCCCTTGACATAACAAAATTGACTAAATTGATTCTTTGAGAGAATCCGGACAACATTTCTCGGGTGAACGAGTCTCTAATCAAATCGTTTGAATAAAATCCAAGAGGTTTTTCAAATTATATTTGAATTTTATATCAGAAATAATTTAAAGTATTTTTATAAAGAAATAAAAATATTTAAAATCCGCCAAAAAATACATTAAAATATTCATGAATTTTGACTGAATTTTATTTTCTTTTGAAGAAAATGTAATAAATTATAAGAAAATTATTCCAAATATTATTTATTATTTTTCATTAAATAAATCCTCAATTCGTGCAGAATTTAAGTACAGTTAGAGCTCATTATTGGCTTATATTTAGAATAAGTAGAACTACTAACTATATAACCCACTAAAAACTAAATGAACTAGAATAACAACCAATCAAAATTAAATTATCTTCATAAAAAAGATGCAAAATCAGCGTTTCTGCAAGATAATTTTAGTCAAATCTCTAAAACGAGGTTCTATTATGAGGTTTTACTCAAAGAGAATAATCTCTGAATTAATGGCAGATTCATAGGGAAGAGACGGCGAAAGAATTTGTCTCTGAGTTTATCCATAATTATATGTTTTGATGGTTTGCAAACGACATTTGACTATAAGTTCGCCAATCAATAAATGCCGTTCCCCTCACTTCACATCTCAATCTTCATCTATTATAGTGAAAGAAATACTAAACTACTTGTGCTCATCGCATACACTCACACACTTTACCAACACATCACAACCAGTGCTCTATTGTTCTGTTCTGATGGAATTCTATCTATCCGTTAGGACGACATCACAAACAAAATGCGATTTTTTCACTACAAACTACTACTGGTATTTGCGCTGCAAAATGTGTGAACATCACAGTATACTATCTGTGAAGTGTTAGCCACAGCACAGTATAGCACAGCACAACTAAAGGCTAGACTTCAACAGTTCAGACAATTGGATCGCAATATTCAGTAATTACTTTAACGGAATAAATGTCTGGAAAAAAGTATTTAGATTTAGATAATAGAGTTCTTCACTCAAACACTGTTTCAATGATTCCAAAAGCATTTTGTCTACCGTTTCACTTCACATTACATTCCACGACTTATATATTTATCAATACGTAATTTCATAAAAATTACAATTGTATAAGATTTTAAAATATGAATGAGCAAGCTAATTTGAATGAACATTTATCTGTGAACATATGATATAATATATACATAAAATATGATATAATAAAATCAAATATAAATTAAAATAAATACCTAAAACAAAGCCATCTTTGGCCCATTGAACGGAACCCCTTTGGTTGCCAATAGCGCACTGGAGTGTCACCGAACCTCCGGCCACCACTTCGACACTGGGCTGAGGCCGTACTGTGAAATATTGTTGTGAATGGAGCTGACAATTGGCTGTAATTATAAATAGAATATAATTAATAAAACTTTTCAAATACTGTAAACAAATAAATAAATAAATCAATGGATTATTTTATGACAACTAATATAACATTAAAATTAGGGACAGAATAAAGAATAGAATAAAATAGGGATTTATTTGTTGTATAAACTAATATCAATTCCAGATTCAAAAGCAATTGATTCGATCATTCGCTTCAAATGTGAGCACACGTTTCTCTTTGAACATGGTAATAAAATTCAATTTGGGAAAATGTACATGATCACTAATATTATTCGAACTCTGAGCCCAGAAATGTTATTTCGCTGAATTAATATAAATCTAACATCAGTTCACATGAATTTTTATGACATACAGTTAAACCTCTTTATATATAAACACTATTTAACACTTGTACTACAAGTAATTTTCAATATAAGATTTATAATTTAATCTAGTAAATTATTAGTATTAAAATGAACCTCTTTGTAAGTTAACAACTTTGATCATCCTTCTCAATTAAAAGAATTTAATCTTGCACATAAAACAAATTAAATTTGATGTAAACATGCAAAAAGAGTATGCAATTAGTTTTGATGATAAAATAATTTTATTATTAAATTACGCATGATGTAACCTTGCTCAAACTAATATTAATGAAATTATATTATGGAATATTTTCAACTCATATTTAAGACATTAAGTTTATGCATAATAACGCTGTTTTTTTACAACATGGTCATTTTAAAATTAAAGGAAACATCAAAAATTATTATTATTATTAGAGTTTTGGTGAAATATTTGATTGCATATTAGTGTTGACATAATTAGCAGAGATGGGCACAGGAAGGCATTTATCAAATAACTTATTTATTAAGGATTCAGAAGAAATAAAATTGTGGTAGATAAAAATAATTACTTAGGTTTATGTATAAATTAAGCTAGCCTAATTAGATTAAATTAAAATTTGAGAGTAAGGTCAAAAGTTTGAAGTGTGAGGTCATTCCACTAAAAGCAATGGACATCCTTTGATAGATATTAATGAGTAACACATTTTTTTGGAAATATTTTCTGCTCGACACTAATGAAAAATTTCCTGTTTTTCTCTAAACGGAAGAATATTTCAATTTATGTATAATTTTTGAGACTTCTTTTACTCTGTTTTTATTTGTTCACCAAAATTAGTGAACATTTATTCATCTTTTCATTAATATTTTTTTTTGTATATTTCACTACAAATTCATAGAGAAAATGGATGTTTGGTTTGTTTTGTCAAATACTAGTAATTCTTTTCCCTTATTTTTAATGTAAATTTCTGTTCATTTTTATCATTTAATTTTTCTTTCGTTGGAATACATATTAATTCTGTTCATTCATTCAAATGCATAAAAACCATTAAAACTAATATAAATTTATTTCATTTTATATACGATTATTATTTTTCTGACAAAAAAATGAGCAAAAATAGAGTTCCAGTAAATACTTTGTCTCCAAAAATAATATTCAATTTAATGATAAAATTGTAATATTTCAACATGCTCATCTTCATAATTTACATCAACATATCATTAATAATAAATAACTATAATTAATAAAAATTGATCTAGCATTACTATTTATTAAAACTTGATAGTCTACCCCCTGGTGCTATGGAATACTATTAACCCCATTGACAACCCTGATCAATTAATTTCAACATTTCAAAACATTTAGATATTCTGTTCCAGAGATATATAAATAGTTTTCAGAAAAGAAATGTCTTTAATATTTTGTTTCTTGAATTTTTAAAATGATCGCAATAATTCTCTATGATAAATAACCTAGTAGTATTTTAAGCATGGTTACTCTAGTCTGACGTTTTTCTTCTAAACGCCATAAAAATAAATCTCTTCATTCAATTTGATTCAGTCATTCATTTTACTGTTGAAAAGACAGAAACAAAAGCCACAGAAGAATGAGTTAAGAATATGTTGTGAACAGAATAATGACTTAATTTTATAAGACTTAAGACTTAAGAGAGAAGAAAATGTTTTAACTCATATTTTTTTGGTTTAAATATATTATAAACGCTATTATTATTAAAGGCAACAAATCATTGATTTTATTAGTTTTAAAACAAAAGAAAAAAATTCTTAAAATATTGGATCAAAAATAAAATTGATCAAGCTTATTTAAGGATCAATGAATTCTTGCTACTCAATTCCCTAGATAAACTACACTTTATAAGGCTACAAATAGACAGATTATATCAATAGAACTAAACATTTTTAACCTTGATGATTCAAAAAAAGAGACTTCATTGTTAAAAGTGGAAACACCCTAAAAACACCCTTGCTCCTTAGAAGAATACTCATGAGAAAATAGGTATGCGTGCAACACATCATAATTAGGTTATCCACGAAAAATAATATGAGTAGAGCTTAGATTACATAAAACGATAACATATCTATTACAAAGTTTTGATGGAAAGAATTTCAAAATGACATTGCTCAATTGCAGAACAATAAATTCATGTTTTCAATCAAATATCAATTTGTCATTTTTAATGACTTTATCCAATGGGTGTGCGTTTAATAGTAGACAAAACCGCTGGAATGGCAGAAATGCCTTTCGATATAAATATTATTTTCATTCAATGACTTCAATGTTTTGTTTGTAATTCATAACTGAATTTATAGTATTTTTTAATGATAAGAAACAGAAGAAAATTATGCAATAAATGGCAAAATATTTTACTCTCATTAATAACAAAAGGAATTCCAATAAATTGTTTTATTAATTATTGTATAGAAACTTATGCGACAGTTATTAGATATAAGATTAATGGACTTCACTATTAAAGACTATAATTCAATAAAATAATTCAAAACACTTTTTTTGAATAAGCAAGGAAACTTTTAAAATTATTAGAAAAGAGAAACTCATAAAAGCTATCCTTGGATTGACTCTAAACCCCTGACATTATTCTGAATTCATATCCAATATATGGCACAGAATAATGAGTTATTTGCCATATAAATCAAATATAATATCAATTCGAAATTCATAGACAATTGTCTCAATCAGTTCGCATCAATTTGTCCCATATTATCGTTATTCTATGTTATTGTGTGCTATTCTGTGCTTAAGAAATTCAATTTAGAAAATGGTACATGATCAGAAAAATATTTTGCCATTAAATTGTTGAAAATAAAACTGATTTTATTACTTCTTTATGTGTTATCTCTCAAACAATAAGAAAAACGAGGCTTTTATATGGAATACAGTTAACACTCGATATAATCAAAGAAAATTTTAAATGAAAATAAGCTTGTTAATTGTCAATTAACCTTTTAATTAATGATTGATATGTTCAAAAACGATCATTTAGAACATCTTGGTCACAGCTCATGGTTAATAAAATTAAATCTTGGTTATGTAACAAATCGATTAAATGTTGTAAACACGAAATAAAAGGCAGGAAAAAGAGGTTTTTATGGAATAATTTTACACAAAATTGAGCCCTTAATCGATTAAATCTAAAGGAAAAGAAAGAATTTATTGAAAACTGCAAATTAATATATATTTTCTTTATTTGCAGCGGAATTTTTCCAATGAAATTAAAAACATTGTTTGAATGAAATCCAATAAATATTTAAACTTAAATCAAATTTTTGGGTCAAAACTAATAACATTAAATACAAAAAAAATTATTTTAAAATCGATAATTATTTTTAGTGGATGTGCGAACTCAAATCACTGCTTTAAATTAATTAATTTGAGCTAGTTTCTTTTATCATTCTCACGAAATACGATTAGCACAGAATTTAATCTACTCTTGGATTAAACATTTTCTTTAATGAGTGCAACGAAATGTAGAAATAGTTATCCAAAAGATTATTATTTTTCTCTCTTTAAGCGAAAAAAAATAATTATTGAATCATTTTTATTCAGAGCACATACAATGTCACCTAGCTACTATTTTCAGTTGATGTGCCTAAAAAAGATCGTGGATGTTTTATATTCATATGATATCTAATAAGAGATTGTTTTGTTCGATAAAAATATATAATTAATTTTTAATATTTTAGAATAAATTCCAGGGATCGGCAATAAGGGGGTCGAAAAAGAAGGGGCCGACAAAGGGGTGGCCATAAATAAATACTAACAAATTATTAATAACATATTCACTTTGAAAAGTGTTATTTGTCTCAAGTCTATAACATATTATTTTAAAATAATAATATAATAATTTAATTTAGATTTAGCTTGCTAAATTATTTATACATATAATTAATATAATTTAATTATAATTATAATCACAAATATTTTATTGAAAAAAACTAAATCTTAATAAATTGATGCCCTAGATAATATAATAGATACCTTCTCAATTAAAATAGCAAATGATACTGAGCTAATATGAGAGTGACCACCTTGCTCATCTCAAATGATATTAAGTAATCTGAATTAAACATTCTATATATGATATGCGGTTATCGTATATAACTTATTGACATTATTATCGGCCCACTAAACAGCCGTACTTTACATATCCAAATGAACAAGGCAAATTATTATTGATCACATATTTAATTGGAACAATTATCGAGTAAGAAAAAAAAGATAAAATTAATTTTTATCTGTTCTTAAATATTTTACTTAAAAAAAGATAAAAATTTAATGATATTTAGTTTTGAAATAATTTCCAGTTTTTAATGAAAGGCTATTATTGCAATCCTTTTATAGCAGAAAAGTATTAAGTTTTAGAAATAAATGATTTTGAATTAAAGTGGATATAACCAAGCTAATGTCTAATTAGAACATTAATTACGAAACTTCGAATAAAATTGAATAAATATTCCAATAAAATAATATTAAGAATAAATGATAATCTATTAAATTTACTGAAAATATTTAATGAAAATTCTTATTTAATTGGCCATGCTTAAAAGAGGCATATATGAGACCCCTTGGCTATATTTTTAAATTAATCAAATGCTTTCTTCGAGCATTCAATAAATGAATTATTTATTCAGTAATTATTTTGAAGTAATTTTTCTTTGAAAACATAAAAAACAATTTCCGATAAAAATTAATGAATTGAATAATTGTATGGCTTTATATGTTTCTGTGCTTATCCTGTGCTCAACTCTGGGGGTGGTTTGCCTTTCATTCAAAATGACTGTCACTCTTAAAACTAATTCATTTTTAGGCAAAGCTTTAGCCAAAAAAACTGTTTATTATAATCAAAGGAAAGGACAGAGCGTTCGATAACAACACACCCGTTGTTTGAGCCAAAGGAAGGGCCGATCATTTATTCGAGACAAGAATTTGGACTCAATCGATCATTGATTTTGAATCTAGCAATGTTTTGATTGAGAGATACACCACTGGGGGATATGAATGTCCTATTTATTGCACGTATTGTGCGCTCACTGTTTATCAACGAATTTATTCGTTAAGAATACAACGGTTTTATCGATTTTTTTCATCAAAAAATTCTTATATTTTTTCTATTTTTTATTTATTTTTGTTGAATCAAATCCAAGAAATTTTCTCTAAGAATAGGTTTCACTGAAGGAAAAATTGATAATAAAATTCTTATTTAACAAATTGTTTGACATCTCAGAGATAAGAATGAAATGCAAATTATGGCTAAAACCACGAAAGATTACTTTAAAATAAGGGCTCACCAGGATAGTTCAAATATATATAGATTTACTTGCCAAGGTATATTTTAGAAAAATATTAATTTTTAATTAAAACTCCATTTCAAAAATGAAGATTTATTGATAAATGATTTGCCAGGATAATTATAATTATAATTGAAATAATAGAGATAATTAGCATGGTTATATTGAAAATAATCATGAAAACTAATTAAACTTAAGAATATGAACTTTAATTTGGTAAATAACTATCTTGGTAATTACCATATGAAAGGAAAGCTCACAGAGAAATATGAAAACATGTTTTGAAAAATTGAATTTTAATTTTTTTATTCCAAGAATTTTATGCATCAAATCATTTGAAAAGAGATTTTTCACTCATTTCTTGATATTATTCTCTTCAACACAAAAAGGATTTTGATTTGCATTTAATTAGAAATAATTTTCATTTGATTTTTGTTTTTTTGTATTCCTTTCGGATTAGAAATAAAACACAAAAAAATTCAAATTAACTCTAAAACTAAGGACTCAAATGAAGGCAAAACTCTAAGGAATCGGATGTCTGTATTAAAACACTATTCATTCACTCATTCATTGAGTTTTCAAGAAAATTGAAATCTCAAGTGTGGATCCGTCCACTCCTTCCCATTTCCTGATAACAGTGGGCACAGGTATCAACACTACAGTCAAATTCCATTAATAAACTGAACGCTAACCTCAACGCTAAACTTTATTTATTATTCACAAAGCAAATGAATTACCAGGGTTAGCAACAATCTCAGATGTTTGCCAAAGTGTTGAAAATAGCTTGCTAAATAAGTAATTAACTTAAGAAGTGTTAAAAGCTATATTTGTTCAAGACAAATGTTTTTGATGACATGAAGAGAAAATTAAATACAATTTAAAATCTGTGTTTAAAAATGTCAAGAATAAGAGGTTTTACTGTAATTGTAGTAAATTTTGAAAAATTGTTACAAAGAGTGTCTCGAAAATAGAGATTATATGAAACTTTTCATTGAAATAAAAGTCAATTCATAGACCAAATGATAGACTTTATTCTAAAGCCTTAAAAATAAGTCAAACATTGAAACCGAGTGAACATTAAGAGAATGAAAAGGTATGAAAGCGTAGCACTGGGTTTACATTGAGATCCTATTGTTAGAGAAAAAGAACAAAAGAACTAATATCAGTGATATGTGTCGGGGAGTGGGAAGAGAGAGAGGGAGAGGAATGTCATTCTCTATATTGAGATAATCAGTCAATTTATTCCTATATTTTTCTACAGAAAAAAACGACTAAAACCTCTCCGAATGTGTTTTTCTAATTGGATGCACACCTAGTGTTCCCAGACCTACTTGAAAATCAAGTAATCTACTTGATTTGAAAAAATTCTACTTGCTAAATTTAATCTAGTTCTATAGAAATACTTGTTTGAGACCATAAAAATCCTTTTAATATTTCTAATTTTCCTAAGATTTTCTTGATTTGACCATAACATACTGGTATATCTACTTGATTCTAAAAATCTTGGCTGGCAACACTATGCACACCAGTAGATGACTACCGACTTTGTACAACACTGTGCAGCACAGGCAGAGCACAGGCAGTGCCAGTGGGCCAGTGATGTGCCAGCCGTTGCTCACAAACAAAAGGATTCCGTTCGTGCAGTCAGTTGGCCAACAGTCTGTTCCCCTTCTCTTTATTATTATTGTTTTGGTAACAAATATTTCTCTTTTTTCTCTCTCGAAATAAACGCATCATTTGATTGAATGCTTAAACACTGAGAATAATAACAGAAATATAATAACACTTTTAATAACAACAAAATATTTGCATAATATTAATGTATTTTCGCCCGAATAATACTAATCAATAAATTTTTTCACACTTTCCCTTTCATTTCTCTTAATGAAAATGGAGGGGAGTTTTGGCTATTTTCACAGATGAGCAAGGGGGTGTTCAGCACATATTATTCTGTTCTCTAATAAAATATTCTCAATATTTAAAGAAAAATAGTTTATTACTTAAATATTAACTTAAATACTCATTAGATATAATGAACTTGGTCATTTCACTCCTAAATGTTTATGCAAATTAAGTGCAAATAAATAAAATTAATCAAGATAAATTTACCAGAACTAATTTAAATTAAAGTTAATCTAAATGAAGGGCAATGTATTAAAACCCTCTCTAGAAGTGCCACCCATTGGCTATCACTGGTCTTTGCTTTCAATTTCTGAGCTGAGATGAAAAGGATGAGAGACTTTTGGTTGACATTTTGAGGCCCAACCCTATAATTAGATGACTTTTCAACTTTTAAAAAAGATTTTTGTATTTTTCACTTAAAACGCGTTTTTATTATATTATTTGTTGAGAAAAAAGCGATTTTTGTTTTCATTTTGTTATTCAATGAAAATAAAATTCAATTTAGGGGCCAATCATTTGAAGCAGAGATGTGTCAACACTTGTGCGTATCCTAAGTCTTGCGTTAAAAGTAATTTGAATTTCAAAGAATGAGACACAGAATAAGTGAAGAGACATAAAAGTAGTGAAAAACAGAAAATTTGTGTTAAAATATTTTTTCTTTCTTTCAATGAATTCTTTTTATTTTCTTAAAAAACTTATTGTTTTCCACTTCCGTTCCATTCCTACCATTTCTCTCATCTGAAAAGAGTTACGGTTCGGGAAAACTACTTCTTTTCTTATAGTGGTTTACTATTTTCAAATCAAATGATAGGGTCTGTGCTCTTTGTAAACGGCATCGGCTTATGTTAAGGTCAATAATTGTTATAAAATTGATCATGGCTATTTTTTACACAAAACTATATTCTTTTGGTGTCCATCATGTCGTGTGCCATACAATGGGCACAGAATACAATCAGAACACCATTGAACTCAATCCTACTCTTTTAAGTATCAAAAAAAAGTCATTAAAACACTTAGAAATCAAATACTTTTCCATTTAAGCGACAATTTAATTAAGTTCATTTTGGCAAAAAAGACTACCAAGCTCTTAATTTTTACTTAATTTTGTAATGTATACAAGTCTGGAGGAAAATGTTTGGGTGAGTCCTTTCAATAATTTATAAGTTTTTTTATTTATTCATTTATTTATTTATTTACTATAATTTAATTATAATTTAATTCGTTGTAAATCTGAAAACAATTTTCTTTATATATAGAAAGCCATCGAAAATGGGCTCTGACTCTATCGCTCAGAATTGATGATCAAACTGTAGAAAAGGTGAGTTGATTTGAGGTCAGTTCAGTGAAAGAAAGATAATGAAGAGAAGTTTGCACTGAAAATACCAAAAAAAATTATATCGAATTATATACTCTTTTTGTATAACATTTTAGTGGAAAATAAAGTTTAACAAAAGCCAGGGATGTCTTCGGGGGTATTTTATAGATTTATCACATTTATTATACTAATAAATTTAAAGTTTTCTTGGTAAGTAATTAAATTTTTTGCTACTTTTAAATAAATGCAGTTTATCTAAAGTGATAACTTAAATGTGCAAGAACCATTTTAATTAAGTACCTTGGTAACCACATTTATAAAGAAGATAGACAACAACCGAAAAAAAATGTTATAAAAATATAGAGTAGAGCTCAAGTCTAGTACTTCGAGTGCTATTCTCTTGCAGAGGACCTGAACAGCAATCAGTAGTAAATGAAAAAATATTTTTCCCTTTAGTTTAACTCTAAAAGAGTCGACTAAAAAGAGTAGTTTTCCCTTCAATTCGTGTTATATATTATTATTATTATTGTATTTCTTATTATTATTATTGCTATTATTCGGCGACTTTTTTGCTCCAAAACTCTGATCAGAACAACATTTGTGTTGGCATTTGAACTAACTTTCTATTATTATTATTAAATGTAACTAACAATTGTATGTTTGGTCATTTTTTCATCTCTCTTTTTGCTTATTTTCTTTTGACATATGTTCTAATTGTGAAGAATACCTCATTCAGTGAAGGCACCGAAAAAAAATTAATTGGGTTAGGACTTATATATAGATCAAATTACACCTGGTCAATTACATCTATTGTTAACAAGTAATAGAGTTTTGTTTTGTTGTTTTCCTTGTTTAATTTTAGAAAGTTCTAGTATTGCCCAAATCAATTAGAAATTAGATTTAAGGGGGAAAAAGATGAGAGGCCACCCCTACCCCTATTGGACAGCCCCAGGAATGTTCATTAAATGAATTGATTGAAATCTTAAAATAGATTTTTGATTGGACTCTATTATGAAATCAATTGAAGTGTTGGTGTAATTGAAATTTGATGTCAGGTTTTTTGTTTGCCTCGAAATTAATTGTTTCTCCAATTTATTGATCACAACATTTGAGTGAAGGCTTTGATTGTTGTGTTCTTCACAAAAACAAACCAAAGTTTCAATCAATTTAATCACAGAATTGAAATAAAAGAAGTTTTTAAAAACAATTTATCTAAAAATACAAATCAATGCAAACATTTGTTAAAAAAATTTAGAAATACACTGAAAGGCGAGAGAGAGAGAGAGAGAGAGAGAGAGAGAGAGAGAGAGAGAGAGAGAGAGAGAGAGAGAGACCTGAATTTTCATTAAAAAAGAAATTAACGAAAAAATGTTTAATTAGTTTAATCGTTGGAAAAGAAATACTTTTTTATCAGAAGAAAAGATAATTATTTCCTTAGAAAATGTGAATCACATAAAAAATATTTTACTTCAATTTTCTATTTGTTTTCCGCACAGAATAATGAGAATAACGTATAAAAGTAGAGGAAAAAGTCTACCAAATGATGAGTTTTTTTTCAAAATACAATACAAATTCAAAAAACAAATAATTGTATTCATTGTTGAGATTTTGCGGTGAAAAGAGTCTCACAAGTGGTCTCTCAGATTACGTTTTATTGTATTTCTCTCCTTTTAAATAACTGTGCGATAATCCGAGACAATTAAAATTAAAACAATATTTGCCTTTCATTGAAATTTTAAATTAAAATCATGCACTTGGTTAAGTACATGCTTTTACCATGATATTATCTTAATTCGGGTGAGGCTATACAATAATTTAAATTGATACATTTGAAAATAATCAGAGCAATCTATCTCTTATTCAATACTCTTTTATTTAAGAGGTTTTACTGTATTTGAGAAAATATTTTCTCAAAAAGAGTTTGAAATATGTGTTAAACAAATAAAAATTGTTATTATTCTCAACATTTCATTGTTTAGTTTGCCTTAAATAACGCGATAATAATAATGAACAATAGGCTCGTTTTATGAATCGTTTATTGCAGGAGCATATTTAAAACGAGCCTGATTAAAATTCAGGAGCTATGAGGGCAGTTAAGATAACAAATCAAAACCATTTCCATTAAAAATTTGATAAAATTTATTATTCTTTTACTGTATTTTATTGAATAAAATTAAACAAATATTCATTAAATATTGAATTTTGTTTTTTTTTTCTGAATACAAAAAATACACAAAAATTCTATGAATAATAAACTCTAAAAAAAATATTTCATGAATTAGTTATTAATATATTTCGGTTTTCAGTATTAAATATATAATAATTTTTTTCTCAAACAAGAAAAACATACGAAACGAAAATCAATTCTCTTATGTATTATAAAATCAGAGGACAGATCTCTGATTGCGTTTCGTTTTATGAAATCTAAAGAGTAGTTAAAATACTGAATAGATTATAATTATGAATATATTTTAATCCATGAGATTCACGCAATAATTTCAACGTTTATTAAGTTATTCAGTTTTAATATAAAGAAAAACTATACCGTACTTTCACTCTTACAGATACATTAAAATAATTATGTATCATTTAAGCTAGATAAATCTAAGGACTGCTTATATAATAAACACAAAATTTACACTTATTTTATTATACGAGCGATAAAATACGGTAATAAAGAGAGGGATCTTTTTTCTATTCCCTATGAAAATTAAGTATTAATTGTTAACAAATGAACCAAAGAATAGCCATATATTTAGTGCACAGACTATTAGATTAGAGCTCAGTATTCATATTTATTTTAGAGGACAATACACTAATTTATTATTTTAATGTCGGACACAATTATATACTTGTTTTAGAACTAATATTTCTTCTCTTTAAAGGATGAAATTTCTCACACATTTCATAGTCTCAGAGAAAGAGGAATAACATCACATCATTCTATTATTAAATTGTCATTGCTATTCAGAGAAATTGCCAGGTTAATTACTAGGCTTTGATGAACAGCCAGAGATCCTTTGATAGCGATATTTGTCATAAATTTAACCAAAACTTTTCACTATTAAAGTGATAAGAATATTTCAAAAAGACAAATTTATCAGTGCATTGATCTTGCACATCTTGCATATACATACTTCTAATTGCAAGATTCAGCCATGAAAATGATTAGATCAAGAGTTAATATTTACGGATTTAAGCATAAGAGTAGTATTTAATGCAATAGAAATGGAGACACAATTCTCTCTCTCTCTCTCTCTCTCTCTCTCTCTCTCTCTCTCTCTCTCTCTCTCTCTCTCTCTCTCTCCGAATTTATTCATAAATAAACAGAAAGACAGGGCTCGGATGAGAACATACATCCCTTTGTTGCTATGATGAGAAACTGTGCAAATATAGGAATGACAAGAATAAGACATTATTCAAATGAGTGAGCAAGGGCAAATTCGTTTAAGTTATATAATCATATCAATTGGAAATATAGCTCTATTGGAAAACAGGTTTATTTGTTCACAAGTTTTGCGTTCCATTAATTACGGAATTTTATAAGTTTTAGACTTAAATGAAAAACTTATGGGAAATACTATTTTCTAA
Source organism: Galumna obvia (assembly GCA_034695785.1). Classification (NCBI taxonomy): domain Eukaryota; kingdom Metazoa; phylum Arthropoda; class Arachnida; order Sarcoptiformes; family Galumnidae; genus Galumna; species Galumna obvia. Next base: position 31,623 of record JAQFZM010000311.1, read on the forward strand.
TCATTGGTTTTGTATTTCATTTTTTTAAAACTAGCTCAAATAGACAATCTTCCTGGTCAATTAGCCTCTATCCAAATTAAACTACAAAAGGTCAGGTAGTCTTGGCTATTGCTGATGGTAAAACAATCAACTAAATGAGCTTGGCAATCAACTTTTTAAACGATAATGGGATCTTATCTTGTTCTAGATCATTTGTGTTTAAAGTCTTAATAATAAATTTATTTAACCAATAAAATCAACAAGTATCAATAATTAATTACTGGGTCGAAAGTGTAACTATTTAATTTTTAAAAGGATAATCATTTTAAGTTAAATAACCATGATAAATAAAGTCATATCTAAAATTAAATCTATAATATTTTAAAAGTAAATAGATATTAACCCCTGATATTATCCGAACAAATTTAAGACATAATTGTCTCACATTTGTTGACATTTTTAATAATAAAAACAAAATAAAGTATTATTACTATAATTACTAATAATTTAAGAGAAATAATATTTTAGTCAACGATATGTAGTGATCGCCGATTGTCTCATATATTCTGTTCTCTTCGATACTCTATTTTTATGGGCCATAACTCCATTGTGTTACACATCCTTAAGAATAAGCAATAAATAGCATAACTATTCGACCCCATAGTTAAGACCAACTCTTAAATTATTTGGATGATGGCCAGGATCAGAATTTCAGGCTTTAAATGAACCTAGTTCACTATAAATCCCAATTGCAATATAATGGGAATAACGATTATATTTATGTTAAAATAACAATCATTTTCTTTAAAGAATTATCCAGGTTCAACAACGATAGAGACAATATTGTTTTTATACATCCCTGACAATGATATCCATGAAAAAAGTTATATAACATATCCCTTCACATAAAAGAATAAAAAATTGGGTATAATTTCTGTCATAACCTGAAAGAAAGAGATTTTTTCTCAGCCCTTCTCTCTCTCTCTCTCTCTCTCTCTCTCTCTCGCATTCACTCACTCTCTCACTCTATAGAATTGCTGTGACAGTCAATTGGCCTCAATTTCTTTGTTTGGGCACAAGAAGTAGTAGTTGTGAGCGCACAGCCATTGATAGCATAAATAAAATGATTATAACATTTGTGAGCAGTCAGTGATTGAATCGTTGAAACTTTTTTCTCTCTCTTTTTTAAATGTAAATCAATTTTCATATTCAATGGAATATTCTCTTTCTTAAGCACTAATACCAAGAATATTCTTAAATTTACATCCGGTTGAAAGCCTACGCATTTGTCTCAAAATGTAATTTCTTTTTATTTCTCGATTGAATTACTACTAAAATGTCTTAATTCAAATCAAAATATTAAAAGAAAATTTTTGAGACTTTCTTTGATTATTTTTTTTCTGTTTAAGCAAATATTGACTTATCTAATTGCCATAAGCAAGGTGGCGCATAAGTGATAATTTACAAATATGTCCTGGTATCATTAAAATTGATTAATACTTTGATAGTTAACATTTTAATTATATAAATTAAAATTTTAAATTTATAAACATTTAATTGTTCAAAATATTATCTTGCTCATATCAGTGCTTAGTTTTGAATTTAAAATGAGTGTTCAATTTTGAAATTAGAATTCAATGCTAAACAAATATTTTCATTTCTGTATTAAAGAATTTCTTTAAAAAATACAGTTAGAACTCGATATTAGGGAATTCAATATTTTTGTATATAATTTCTAATAAAATTCAATTTCTAAAATAACAAGTTTATATTGAATTAAATGAATTAGTATGATAAATTTATATATCAACCAAATGTAGTTTTGCCTATTTAATTGAAAAAGAAACTTGATAAATTAATATTATACTTGAGTTTAATCTAAAAATATAACTAATTTAATATAAAAATGAAATATAAATATAAAACTCAATATTAGCTAAAATGTACTGACATTTGATATCCTATCAAAACATATATAATATATACATCTATAAAAAATATATATATAATTTATGTCATAAACTAATAATTCGAATCAGTGAACAGCAAAACAAATATATAAATAGACATAAAAAGTATTTTTTCTAACTTTAGTTTCTAGTATTGAATTTTTTTCCACAAAAAAGTCGAGAAAAAATTCTTTAAATCAAATGTAAAGTAAAAAAGAGAAGAAAAAGAGTAGAAAAGAAACGACAGAAAAGATTTATTACAAACAAAACAAAGTTATGAAAAATAATAACTAATATTAAACTTCAAACAGTATTATGAGCTGAAGAAAAAAATTTATCGAAGATATAAAATAAAAAAAAAGTATATTTTCTGTACTGTATTTCTTTTGAAAGAAACGGTCAGAGAAATACATATATGATATATATGTGAAATTTATTTCAAAACAGGGATGACCAGACTATCATCACTGTAAAGGGGGTTTAAGACTGGGCCTAAACTGTAAAATTTAAATTTAACACCTATTGTTACTTTGTTTGTTGAGTTTAGGAGATGCTAGCTTAACCATTTGATTCCAGCATATTATATGATATCTTTCTTATAAAAAGAGGTAACTGCTCTTCCCTGTGCTTATATGAAATTTTTATTTTCTGACAATATATACAATACATGAACTGAAATGAATTTTCACGAAAAATATTGAAATAAAAGAAATACTTTTCTATTTTCTACTCTTTGTTTATCTCTATTTTTTATGCCAACAAAACTGCAAACAAGAATATTCTGTGCCGTTATATTGTATATGAATCACATTTTCAGTGCAGTTTACAGGGAAATGACTCTTTCTTTTCAGTGAAGACTATGTTTGACTCGTTTGGCACTACTTTAGGGCAAAGGACTTATATTCAGTGATGTCTCGCCGTTAAGTCTGGCGTATGAAATATGTTTGAATTTCTTCCTTTTTTTCAATTTAGCAAGATTGAATTATTCGAGAAAAATGATTCCACTGCAATAAAATCACTACAAAAGGATCAATCTTCAAAAATACCATAATTTAACAAGCTGAAATATTCAAGCGGTTTTTATATACAATAAACAGAGCAAGAAAGGATCATAATCTGTCTTGGTGAGATAAAATCTCTTTGATACTTCTTGTTAAATTTATTCTAGCAAGAATAATTTCAATGAAATTGAGAGAGAGAGAGAGAGAGAGAGAGAGAGAGAGAGAGAGAGAGAACAGAATCTCTTATTCTTGAGCACAACTCTTGCAAAGAGGAGTTATGTCAGTGCCGGTCATATGAGTGAAGTATATCTTATATTTTCGGTGAGTCCACATCACTGGTCATCAAAAACATATAACAAGACATGTGATAACAGCGCACATACAACTCATACACGCCTTTACTCAAAGAATAACCCAAATTCTCGGAGTCTATAGACTAAGACATAAATTCTGTGTATAAAAACTAAAAGAGTGAACAGAATATTCTATTCTTTGATGAAAAAAGGCTTTCTATGTACTCTCAGAGCACTGAGATGACCAAGATCATTCAAACAAAGAACTAAAAGAAAATTACATAACTAATCAAGAAATGTATTTCCGAATAAAAGATACCATTTGTTCAAAATGGCGTCTTAATGTCCATCCATTAAATAATAAATAAGTCAAATAAATAAATTTGACATAGATAATAATAAACCTTGTTCATTGAAGACTATGACAAAGCAATTGTTTATATCTATATTTAATATATTGTTATTAAATAGTATTTGACTAATCCTTATGTCATAAAAACAGATATTTTGAGAGGAAAAGTGTATATAAAAACATATTTCTTAGTATTTATATATTCATGGCGTCGATATCGTCATATAACAAAAGGGAGAGATTTATGGGAATTATATACACATCGACACAGAATAAGACCTTAACGTAACTTAAAAGTCATTGCATTAGAGATTTTATTCATCGTTTTTCACTATACGTATACATAAAAACCTCTAAAAAAGAGACACAAAATGAATGGTTATTATCATTGAATTAAGACTTCTTATAGTTTTGTCTCTTTTTTTAGTTCTTTTTGTTTAATAATTTTCGTGTTTTGTTTTGAATGAAAATCATATTTGACTTTAGAATAAATGAGTGAGTTTTGAATGAAAAACAACCTCTAAAGTGGAAGTTATATACTCTAGTCATTAATCAGGTTTAGCCAGGGTAGTCTCTTATTTGGAAGGAAGTCTAATATTTACTTGGTCAAACTTCAAATATATTAAATTTTGCAAAAACCTATTGACAAATAGGGTTTCAAAAAAGGTGACAGCTAGAACTCTGATTTAATCTTGATTGATACGAAGCTAACTTGGTCATATTTTACAAACTTATATTCGATATTTTTAAATATGCATAAATTAGCATGCTAATCAATTTATTCATAATAAATAGCGTTAATTATTTAAATTAAAGTCTTGAATCGATGTATTATTCATATCAAGAATAAATTAGTCAAACTTAGTATATATAAGTATACTCTTGGCTATTATCAGATCATTAATGAGTGATTTTTTAGTTTTTGAATGAAAATATTTTAAAATCTCTTAATAACGACGCCATTAATCATAAGATTTAAATACTTTCAAAAAGTTGTGTTACTTTTGCATAATATATCTCCAACTCATTCATATCATTAACCAAGAGTTTTGAATCATAAATATCAAGCAGAAACAAAATCATATTCTACTTCTCTAACGTATTCGTCGATGAATTTAAAGATCATTTGTTTTGGGCTCTAAGAAGAAGAGGAGAAAAAAACTAAATTTCAAAAAAAAGTCTTTCATAATATTAAGAGCTTTAATATTAAAGACAATTCTCTGAACAGAATATTAGATAATTCTTTGTATGAAAATTCTTTCAAAAAAAAGTAGAACAGAATATTCTGAGTCCTTTTTCTGCAATATTATGAAAAATTTCATATAATCCTGATTTTTGGAGCGAAAAAATATGAATTATTTCAGAGAGAGGAGAGAGAGAGAGAGAGAGAGAGAGCAGAATGAAACTGTGCTTTAGAGAAGCAAAAGTATTGATGAAAAACGCCATTCCTTTTGCTCTCTTTCTTATCAACATTTGTGCAGTTTTTCAATCACTCTTTGCCTAAAAGTTTTGCCAATTCTTTCGTTATTCAGCAGAAAATAAGGATAGGATTGTCTGCTTTGAGCGCTGGGATATCGAGCGCTATAGCACTGGTAGCTCAACAGCACAGCACAGTCCTCGTTGTCCAAAGTTAGTCGCGAGGAATAATTGTATGCGAAAGGCATTGGGATTCGAATGACTGACTCGTATAGCGATACCCAACGCACAGACCCTCTAATAGGAATTGAGTGTAAAAATCACAACAGCCTAGAGTTGGGCATCGGATACGGGGGTTAAGCCATACCAATGAGTTTGTGTGAAAGGAAGTGGCGATGGATTCAATTATTTTGATGAGTAATGACAAAGTGTTAGCACACAAACAACTAAAGGTCAGGTATTCTCAGCTAACATAAGCCTTTGTCTCAAATTAGAATTCATTTCATTGAACTCGTCTGAGCCCACACTTTCTCTCAATCAGCTGCTGTTCAAACCCTGGGCTAAAGAGTAAAAGAGATACTAAGATAGCGAAAGATGAAGACGACAGGAGTGAAAGCAATTGTTTGCTTATATAACACGAATGAGCGCTGAAATTATCCGCACGTATTGGACACTATTGGACAGTAGTGGACACTATTAGACAATTCAATTGATTTGTCAGTTGAACCATAAAAATACAATTCCCTTCCAATTGATGGTCAATCGCTTATATATTTTGCTCTCTTTTGCCACTTCCTCTCCCTTTCTCCCAATGCTATCCCAGTGAGCTCTCCCTCAGAGCACTCACTCTATGTCAGTCTCTTTAAGGAATGTCTCTCTTACTTCTCTTAACACTACTTTCTGTTTGTTGGTATCTTTTGCACCCTGGTCTGATCCGATTGATTTCCAGTGCACAGGCATTAAGAGTACAGGCATTGTGAGCACAGCCCCATAAATACGGTTATCGGTTTAAATCCAGTGAAGCAATTATTTTAGGGTTGAATCTACTGTTCAGCCCTTCTAATCATTTTCAGATTCTAATCCTTTTCACTATTATTCTGTGCTACGAGTGTTGGCACAGAATTTGAATTTTCTCTATACTCTGTGGTTAATACACACGAAATGGTATTCCAAAGGAATTCGATTTTTATCTAATCATTGATTGACTCCAATATTAAGTCAAAGAAAAAGAAGTCGGAATCCAATGACAACAAAATAAATAATCCGAATAACTATTTTACAAGAAATTGGATCAAGTTTATAAATCAAAGTTACTCAATCCTGGCTCTTTTAAGAATAAAAATGAGTTCAATCAATAATTCAAGTGTTGCCAACTCTTCAAATATAATATAAAATAGCTAGAACAAATTCCTCTGATAGTAATCTGCATATAAACAAGCAATTTAAAAGAATTTTCAGATTAAACTTCTATTATTCTATTAAACTTGATTAAATTTACCAAGGAGTTTTTTTTAAATTAAGTAGATTAGTTTACTAACCAAGTAAGCTTGGTAACACTAATATATTTAATTTTGAATTCTATTGAAAAATAATTGAGCAAGTATTTAATTAAATTTTTCTTTTTTTATATGGTATTTCTTTATTGACATGGTAAAATAAGAAAAAAGTATTTTAATCAAATGGTAAACTATTTTATTCTATTTTGATTAAATTTTCATCTTGCTATTTTATGAAAAGGCTTCTAAACAGAAAAAAGAATAAATGATTTATTCATATATTTTTTCTTCAATTCAAAGGTATAAATAAATAAAAGATAAAAATTTATTCTGTGATTGATTTGACTCTCTCTCTCTCTCTCTCTCTCTCTCTCCTTCTCTCTCTTTGAGTGAGAAATTTTAGGAAATTCAATAGAAAATAACAGAAAATTCCCACAAAATCCTAAT
>JAQFZM010000312.1:0-38514 GCA_034695785.1 Galumna obvia
GACCTAGGTCAAAAAATTTTTTACCATTAGAAAGCTAATTCAATTTAGAATCGACTCACGTTGAGGGATTTTTGATTTTTTGATGGATCAGGGTTAACCTTCTTATTGGGCAAGGTTTTTTGTTTTGTAAATTTTTTTTAAAATCATTATTTTCTCTGATTTTGGTTACAATAATTGATGAACAGCTGAGATATCATATGAATGCCATAAATCGCATCATTGATTTTATATCAACAAATCAGCACTATTTATGTTTTGTTCAATTATTGAATTATTACTTTTGTTAATAAAAACAAAACGATAAAAATCACACATTTTTTGAGAAATTATAGGATTTTTAATTTAAAGAATTTTTTCAAATTTATTTAAAATTAGGACAACTCTATGGCTTACAATTAATGACGAAATGTCAGAATAGTTTCATTATTATCCAGATATAGAATATTGAAACTAAAAATTTAGCTAGTTGTCTAAAAAATTTAAATGAGATAAAAAAATAAGTAAAATAATTAATGTTTAGTTATAAGTTTTGTGACTCTTTTGATTAGACCTTTAAAACAATGGAAATCTTGGAAAGTTTGCGACAGTTTTTTAGTGAAATTCGTTTCAATTATTATTTAAACTTAAGTTCGTCCAAACATTTAATTTTAATTATCGAATTTGAATGAAGGAATTTCTCAAAACTAGAACACCAAGCTTAATTCAAAGAGATATTTTATTTATTTTACCCTAAACTTATATATTATATAGTTTAATAGTTGACATATCATATCAGTGTCAAAATCAAAATCAAATCTTTAATATTATTTTATATATTTGAGAGGATTTTAATTGATTTTCATAAAAAGCAAGAAAATTATACTCTATTTAATTAATGGATTAATTTTTGACCTAATCCACTTTTTATTTTGTATTTAGGATTCTTTACTATAAAGTAATGGATCAATTCAAACACTTTTGAGGTAGTTCTTAGCATAAGACTTGAGCAAGGATGTTAATGTTAAACTTATTAGTATTTGAATGAATAAAGAAAGTATTTAGTAAATACTATTTGTTAACAAAAGAGTTATGTCATAAACTAAGAAATCAATTTATATTCATTAAAGTAGTCTTGTGCAAACTTTAAATGAATGTATATTTGTCCAGTCAAAATTAATTACAATTACTATAAAATAATGGTATCTGATTCACCTTTACAATAGATAACTAGATAGTTAGTATATGTTATAAGTGAGTCACATACATCTACCTTTTTTATAGTATTTGTAATTAATTTTGACTGGACAAACATACATTCATTCAAAGTTTGCACAAGACTACATTAAAGTGAATATAATTTAAATAAAATTAATTTAACAGGACAATTTTTAACTTAATAACTTATTTCTTAGAATTTTTTAAAGAATATGTAATCATTTTATTTAATTTTTAAACTTTTATTTCATATTTTAAAATAAATGATGCGATAAAACTGACTGAAATGAATTCAATCTTGTAAAAATGTTATTTATTTGGAAATAGTCCTTGTTCAATTTCATGTATTTCGTCGGTGTAACTAAATATTTTATAGCAATCCTAGCATTTTAGGTACTTTTTAGGCAAATTTTCTGTTACGTGAACAAGCACATAAAACTTATTCAATTGTATGTTATTATTTATAGAATGAGTAAGGAAAATTCAAGTGATATGTAAATTGAACATTTCTATTGGTAACTTGTAAACAAAAAGCACAATAAGTTTCACAAAGATGGTTTTAACTTGCTAAAATAATGTATATTATACATTGTATAATAATATTGCAATAATAATATAGCTCTTGGTCAATAAACAAATTATATTATATAAATTAGTATATAAATTATATAAGTATATTTAGTGAGTTTAACAAAAAATATTTCACTTCCTGTGATTAAATGTCTATTTTTATAGTATGAAATATTTTATGGTATATTTTTGACCCTTTGGCTCAATTCAGCTAATCGACCTTCAGCCGATTTTTCTAGAGGAGAAAGTATTTTGTCAATTTGTTGCTCCAGGGGGTATTTTGGAATACACCCCCCCTATTGGCCATCCCTGCTTAAAATTAAAAATATGACTTGCTCATTTAGATCTATAGATCAAAGAATATTTTATTAAAGTTATCTTTAAAGAAATAAATTAGTATTATCAGGGATGGTAAAAGACCGAGGTCCAAGGGGGGTATAAGGGGGTATTTTGGTCCGAGCTAAGGGGGTACAAGGGGGTATTTTGAAAATGACCCCAAATTGCTTAAAAACACATAAAGCATCAATTTTAAGGCTTTTTCTGACTTATGTGACTTTATTTAGTCATATCTTAACGCATTTTATCAAAATTTATGCAAAAAACTAAGATTTTTGGCAAAAAAGGCAATTTTGTAAAATTTTCAAAATTTTTGAAAACCAAAATTTGAGCGTAAAAGAATGATTTTTGACGATTTTATGCATTTGAATGGTTTGGTGCAGAAAAGAGACTAACGCTTTAAATTTCATAGCTATTAAAAGACACAAAAACAAACACTCATTTATATTACTATTTGTCGAAGATTTGTAACCTTTTATCGTATGTAAGTTTAAAGGACTAGTCTCTTTTTTGCAACAAACCATTCATTTATTGAGGTTTTTCTTTAACTTTATTCAAAATTCTGCCATCTTTTGATTTTTTTCTCCTTTTTGCCTAATTTTACGAATTTTTTCCTCTTTTTTCCTCTCTTTCTCTAGGGGGAGGGGTCCTCTTACTCTCGTCTAAGGGGGGTACTTTTCTGATTTTTGGCTCCAAGGGGGGTATTCCGGAATACCCCTATTTGCCATCCCTGTAATTATGACAAAGAAATGAACTCAAATTTTAATTCTTTAATTCTTTTGTAATTTGAGTGGAATTAACGATCGATTGATTCTTATTGGAGTTCCGGTATTAGACATTTGATGAGATTAAATCCACAAATAAGTTGCTTTTATCACCAAATAATTGCTTTCATATCAATGATAAACAAATCAATTTCCAAATCTATGATAAGAGGATCCAAATTGTATTATACCCTGTATATACAATATACATTCTCAATCATTTTCCCGAAAAGTTTCCGTATATGTTTAGCACATATTTAATTAAAATTAACAGGAACATATTCTTAATTAAAATTACCAGGAATACGAAAAAATATAAGAAAATAAGCTTACAAATCGTACATGCTATTGTTGCAAGCTTGTGAACATAAAACACAAAAATTGTCCAAGATTAAATAATCATAGATAAACATAAAATTGTATTTATGTATATAATTTAGGGTTTATTTTTAGAAAACACGATTAAATACAGTGATTGTAGTTCTCATTTAAATCAATTTTATAGTTTAGATAAAGTTATATATATATGTATAATGTATATAATGTATATCCAATAATTAATTGAATGAATTTAAGTTAAGACAAAATTTATTTCCGAAAAATTAGTTTTAATAATTTAGTTTTCATTTACAACTAATAGTTTATATGATATTTTGTTTAATTGTTCGGATCATTTTAATTTTCAATTCGGTATAAGTCATAATTTATGACTCATAAATAAAAATCATAAGTTTTATGTTTTTATAAGAAATTTATAATAAGTTTTAATTGTTTATTAGAACTAAATTATTTGTTCTGAAATACAAAAAACTTATAAATGTTTTGAATTACTTATAAAATTAGTTTAAATTAATAAATATTTATTCATTGCATGCATTCATCAAAAATCTCTTCATTAAATAATTTAATATCGGACTTTTTAAAATGCGCGCTTGAATAATTAATAGTCATTGGCCAGGATCTTTTTATTATAGAGTTTGATCATGATACAACGTATAGGGAAAGGTCAAACATTAGTTATATTTTGATTATTAAAGGGTTTATTTTTTAAACTAGCCAGGTAATAGTATTTAAGTGTAAGGATTAAAAATGCGACAAAACTGCGATTTTATCCAATGCTAAAAAATAATATATTATTTTTATAAAAAAATTTTTGGAAAATGATGTGTAGTTTACAAAAAAGTAGCAAGCATATTCACATCTACATATATTATTCTTTATTTAAAATATTATAATTTATAAAGTATTAATTTGTAAAACAATAATGAATATATTATAGCATGCAACTCTGTCTTGCAAAACCCACAAGGAGTCTATACATTACGAAATTATGGTCAACCAATAAACTGTACCATCTCAATCATTTTCCCGGAAAGTTTCCGTATCCTTGCGATGAATGTGGGCCAACACAATAGACTTGCGTTAACTCATCAACTGATAGACGAAGAAACGGGTGTTATTCGTAAGGTATGATTTCACACAATTTTACTCTTTTAGATCATTTAAAATAATTTAATAGTAATTTCAATGATTGATTATTTGTCCACGCTTATTTTAAAGGTTTTTAGCTTAATATAAAAATTCTTAACTACTTAATGACAACTTGTTATGACTCACAATTAAAAAAATGTTTTAAATGCACTTAAAATGATTTCAAACATCACTTTAAAAATGAGGCAAAAATACTAAAAAGTGATTCATTAAATATCTATTTTTAATACCGATTTTAATTTACTTTTTCACATAAATTATTTAATTAATTTTTGTATTTCAAAGCATATTTTCTTCTAGATAAAATAAATTTATTAATTAATGAAAATTGCATAAAATAATAAATTAGTGAACACAAAAATTTAAAAAATGAAATCTTACTTAAGCTAAATCCAATTAAAAGACTATCTAGGAAAAAACATTAATTTTTTAATATAGCTCTTTTTAAAAATAGTAAAATTTCGTATAATTAACCATATTTTTTGGGTTGTTTCTCTTACATTCATAAAGCATGATCAAGATATTTTAAAACTCTTCCATCAACGAATATTTTGCTAAAAAGTCATTTTTTTAAATAGATAAACATTTTATAGAAAAACAATAAATATTAAAAAAAATCAAAACATTGTTTTTCGTATATTTTTTTGCATTCCCTCTGATATTTAGATACAGTTTTGATAAACAATATAACACAATAACCCATAAAAGTTACTTAAAATGAAATAAAACAGTCCAACATTTTATTTAGAGGTGAAATAAAATTTTGTTAAATAACTTATGTTATACACTCAAAGACCGATAATATGAAGTAATCGGGAAATTAAAATTAGTTCATAACATCGGTCAGTTCATAAGATAGGTCATTTTAATATTATATGTAAAAATAACCATAACAAACAAAAAAATTCAATTTAAGTAAAAATATCAGTTAATTTCTATTGTTTTATTTATATAAAATAATTATTAGTAATGTTATCTTGAATTTGAATTAAATTTTCAATAATTTTGGTTAAATTTAAAGAATTTTTCATTTTATTCATTGATCTCAACTCTATTAACGCTATTTTTTCTCTAATATTTTTTTTGATACAAAAAATATAAAAGTTCTGTTCAATAAATAGATGCTATTATTTCATTACTTCATACGATCGGTCAATAAAATGCATTGATTTTAGTAGTTTTGGTTAGAGTTCACACTTCATAACAAACGTCATTTCATAAGATCGGTACTTCATATGATCGGTCTTTGAGTATAACTTTGTTGTGATTCTTATGTATATTAAATATCTCAACATTTAGTGATTTCTTACAAAAAGTTATTTATTTTCAAAACAATTCCTAATTTGTAATAATACTTTAAATTCTTTAAATTATTTGAATAATAATATTGAAATCACTTATTATTAAAACGAATGTCATTTATTTCAAATTAAAATTAATCTTTTTTTAGTGTAAAGAGAAAGGAATGAAAGATTACGTGGAAATTCTGGGAGGGGATGGACTCGATCCCCATCTAATGAGTATTGCTGACGATTTCTGTGGTTTAGCCATGGTAGATTCTACTCCCAGTAAGAATACTTAAAAATATGATTAATTTTTTAATAATATTTAATTATAATTTAGAGAAACATAAAGTAGAAGTTGCATGTGGTAATACTGCTGTTAGATTAGTATCGAGTGGAAAGTATGACAATTCAGTGACGTTAGCTTTTGATCTTCTTCTTGATATCGAATCACCGACTCTTCTCTGTCCAGCGATGTTGGAAACACTTTCATAAAAAGTTAGTTCACTTTTCTCTTCATTTTTGTATCTCAAATGAGAATCACATAAACTAATAGTTTTAAATTTGGCTCAAATCAAGTTTTAATATTAATAAATTCATAGATTATATGATATTATATTACAAAATCTCAATAATATATTATATTCATTCAAAAAATACTTATTCTTATATTTTTGCCCAAATTGTCGATCAATTATTAATATCAAAATGTATACTTGGGTTCATTTACCTCAGATGACCTCTCATTCAAAATCTATTCTGTGGTCAAAAGTATATTAATTAAATATTTTTGAGTGATATTATATTCAGTGATAAACTTGCAAATATAGAGTTCTATTTAAATCAGATATAAGTGAAATGAATAACAGTTTCTCATAATTTAATAGAAATATTAGCTGATATGTAATAGTTGTGACAAATTTCTTCCATTTATTGATTACTACAATGTAGTTAACAAATTCTTATTATGTTTATCTAAATGGAAATGTTATTCAAAGATAGTCGGAATCTGAGCAGTGATTAAACAGTTGGAGCCTTCGATTTTGATAAACAAAACAATGACATAACTCTGTTATTCGTCAGATTCTGTTTGAGTTATTCGACAAAAGTTATGACACTATTAGTTCTCCTATAAGACTAACTGGCATTCAATGTGACTATAATTGCCACCCGCGCTCTCAAGACGACAGGCGCCCGGAGTCACTCTCCGATCAGGAATAGAATCTGATATCATTAAAGAATTTATTGTTATTTTTGTTTTTTTTTTCAGAAATCGTCACTTTTTGTTTGATCTACGAAAAGATGAAAAATTCGTTGAATGTTTGGTAAATTATGTACTGAAAACTGAGAGACACTTCATTTGTTTATCATTTGTTTAACTCATAAGAAGACATTCCTTTATTTATTTTTAATTTCTATAATTCATTATTAAATATCATTCGTTGAATACCTAAAAAAATAAAACTTGAGTGAAGTGTTGGAATCATTTCTATTAGTTTGTAATTACATGTATTTGTAGTATTTGTCACGAATTGTCAATAAATAAATTTCTTGAAAAAATGTCACTCATTTCAAAAATGCCATTTTAAACACTCAATCATTAGTAATATATTGCAAATTAGTCCTAATTTAGTACCAAAAAACTGATTTCGTATTGAGTGAATCGATGACTGGCGCCGACACTTTCATTGATAAAAATAAGAGTCGCTCTTCAGTCCCGGAATTTTACGCAAAAGAGTCAGGAAAAGAGAGTAATTCATAAGTCTATCGTTAAAACCCTTATATTTCAAATAAAAAGAGGGAAATAGAATAAAAGGAAAGCATACCCTCAACCAATTGATTCCATTTGTATTAAACTGTTTAATGCATTTTCTCGTATACAAAATATTCATATAAGAAATCAAATGAACATGCTAAGTTAACAACAAAATAATTATAAAATTATTTGTCTTGAAGAGAAGATATGTCCTTGTTCAAATGTACAAATTTAATGAAAAGCTTAAAGTCTTATTTAGTTAAAAGATTTCAATAGATTTGTTTGGGATGAACATAAGATGATCATGGCCATTTGCCAATTTTTGGAGAGAACACACAACACATTAATTTTACAGTTTTAGACATTTTTATTAAATGTAAATAAATTTCTCCAATAATTTGAATATATTTTTACATATTTTTGTTTTTATGGCACAGAATAAGGAAGCTTTGCCTCAACCAAAACATTTAATTTTATCAAACATTTTCTGTTAATTTGGTTTACTTAATGAAAAATTAAAAAATTAACTTTTGTTAAAAAGTGTGTCAGAATTGTGTCATTTAGAAAAATAGTCACAAAAAGAGTAAACAATTAATATTCAAAAGTTTTAAAAATAAATAACAAATAATTTAAAAAACATTAATTAAATTATGAGAGAATTCGATAACATTTATAAAACATTAAAATTAATAAAAAATTAAACGTTTGGACGGACTTAAGCTAATATTATAGAATTAAAAGAATAATTTAAAATCTGAGTTATTATTATTCCTAAAACAAGTTTGTTGTTGACTCGTAAGCGTTGAGTTCAGTGAAAACAAGTCATTCTTAAAAGCTTTAGAACGACCAAACTCATAATCCCACTCAATTGATGCGGATCTTCCCTAAAAGAAAACAAATCTTATATTTATAGCATATAAGAAGATTAAATTGTACAAGATAATATTATAGTTTTCTAAAGCTTTTTGTTTATTTAATTATTTTGTTAATTAATTTGAAATTTTTATATATAATAATTGAGAACTCAGTGTTTGGATATTAGTTAATGAATTCTTACGTTTCGAGAAGAGCTTTGAGTATTAATATCGTTCGTGAGTTGATGTGTGGGCGGACGTGAAACTATCTCTTCGAATGAACGACCGGTTTCTGAGCCATTATTTCTATTAAAGTTAATCTTATTATAAGTTTCTTATTTTAATACTTAAATTGTGTAATAAATGACACAAAAAATATTTTCGACATCAATTCGATTATCATAATTGAAATGACATTCAACAGATTCTATAAGAATCAATTTGACCCCTCTTTTTAAAAATGTGTTTACAATACCAAAGAAAATATTTGAGACCAAATTATCGAATAAACATTAAAAAATTATAGTTTTTAATAAAATATAAGACTATTCACTATTATATTCACATAAATTCTTTTCTCAACAAATTTTATCATATTTTGTGATACAATTTTTGAAGTAAATCCATATTCAAAGTTTGTCTTTTGAAAACAAGAGCACAGTTTTCTTCACTCAAAAAATAAAAAGCAGAAATTTTCTTTACATGAGTTCGAAATGAGCTAGTTGCTGACATAATTAATTTGTTGTTAGAGGAAATAACAAAATAAAGCAATTGTTTATCACTAAATCAATTAAATATTGAAGTGAGTGTGGGGTCAGCGTTAGGTCAATGCAGTTCTCATTCACTCAACTATATCTCATATACTCCCAGACTATTAAGTATTGGGAAAAAAATCAAATTAAAAATAAATTATTTATGAATTCAGTCTTCAATTTATATTAGAATTTGTTGTCTTCAGTGATAAAACTGATAAACTTTCCATCAATTAGTAAACTTAGACTTAGAACTGCTTTTAAAGAGATTACGACTTCATTAGTAAATCAATGCTTTCACTAATGTTTGAAATCAATTAATAGGAAACGAAATGATCTAAACTTCGAAAGAAGTCATTTTAGAAATTCTTGTAATTATAAAACATCAGAAAATTCATGAAAACATCGATTAAATAAAAAAAATTTTTTTAATTTAATTAATTATAGATAAGTCAACCTAAATAAAGATCCCATCTATTAAACCCCAATCAACAAGTTCATTTTGCATGATATTAGCAAGTTCATTTTGTTAATTTGGTCAAATATTAATAAGAATATATTAATATCTCATAAATTTGGAACAACATTTTCGGAACTCTTATCGGAAATGCATTAAACCATTTGTTAGAAGTGATAAAAACAATAAAATTACGGTATTTGTTGGTCACGTATTGTTGTTGATCTGTATCCATACCTGAGTAATTCTGTTTCACTTTTAGGCCTTCGCTGATAGTCATAATGTCTTTGTTTTTGAGTTGTCTTCCAGTCGTAATCAAACTTATCGTATAATTGACGCGAAGTTTTGTTTTTATTATAAGAAAGACGACGACTTACCACAGAAGAGGACTTAATTGAGTTCTAAATTTACGAATCAATTGTAAGAATAACTACTAAACTAAATAAGTTAAGAGTAATACCAGGCTTTTGGTATCATCTGAGATCTCTTTGCGTAAATCATTTCTCTTTCCATATTTAAGAGTAGACATCCTCGAAGAGGTCTGCATTTGACCGCTTCTACTATCAAAGGGATAGATATCTGGCGTCTGAGCTCTTTCGTGGGTTGAATTTGTGGGGTTAGCCTCAAGATAATGGTATTTCATAGATTCCTGATTTTCTGATGCATAGAAGCCCTAAAATTAATAAACTGTTTATTAAAAATTGTCATAAATTTTCTCTAATTTTATTTCAATTAATTAACTTTTAGTTGAAATATCTGTATATCAGAACAATCAGAGCTCTTCCGCCATTAAATATCAATTATTTAATTAAAGTAAAGCCAACACCACATAAACAGACAAATAAAACATTTTATTTAATTAAAACGAAAGAATGAATACAAAAGTTATTTAAAAAGCGCTGCATTTCTGCCGCTTAAGTGGCACTAAGAGATCGACTGAAGAGCCGATGTTTAGGGCCAAACATTAAAAGCTCAATGAAATTACATTAATTGTAAAGTGTTATATACAGATGTGATGTGTGAGCAAATAATTATTGATTGGCCACAAGAGGTGATCATGTCTTTAGTAACCACTCATCGAGTGATCACCACATATACATCTGTCCGCGATGTATCGCATAGTTTACCTGTTGAGACGAATGCCGCGCACGGGGTATGACTATCTGTGGAGGCAAACTGTTATAGGGACCGCCCAACGATCCCATACTTCGGTCTAGACTGGGCTCACTTTCTCTTCTTCGATGGGAAACACTTCCAGAGGGATCGTTCTATTGATTTAAAGACAAATATTGTTTAGAAATAATAAACAATTTTTTAATAATAAGTAATAGAATAGAATAGAATAGAATAGAATACCGGTAACATTCCGGGTCCGTCGTAGACATGTGACCTCAAGTGGTCACTACTTTCGCTCGAAGTTTCTAACATTGCCTTTCGATCTAATGTTCCGCCGATTACTGTCGGACCAAAAGAAGACAAATTTCGAAATCCTTTAGAAATTGTGCGTTTCCTCCACTTTCGACAGCAGTAGACAATACAACAAATCGATATAATGCAAAGAATTGCTGCGATCGGCAACAAAATCGCCAAAACTGTCAAATATATAACATTTGATTAAAAAATGATACTTTTATGGCTTATATTTCTAATAAATATTTATTTGACAAAAAAAATAAGTCTTTCCTTTTTATTCTCTAAACTTATTTTAAGAATAATTTTAGTTTCAAATAATTTAAGTTAAAATCATTTAATGTTTGGATTGAGTAAAACAGAGGTTTCCCTCGAGAGGACAAGTTTTAACATTAATTTTGTTGAGATTTTGGTGTTTTGATGCTTTAGTTAACATTTATTTGAATCATTGCTCTAATTCTATATAAAATGTGTTGACTCTATATTTTAAAATTTAATTTTATTATTAAAAGTGAATCACAAGTGAGGGAACAATCACTACATTAATAATGAAAGACATCGACTCTTCGCACGAATATTCATTCGTTAACTTATTTTTCAAAACAAAAGATTAACGAATGCTTACAAACATTGAGACGGAAAGAGATAACAGAATTCATTAAATTTTATGTAAATATTGTCATAAAATTACTGATTCTTTTAAATTGATTTCATTTAATTATCAAACAATTCCGGATAAGTCAGGAAAATTCAAACAAATAAACTGTGCTAGGATGTTGCTAGAGTGTTCTGCATAAATTATTTAACTAAACACTACATAACAAGATCTAAACTTTAGACTTAAAACATCAAAATATTGGAATCTTTATATAATTCTTAATGATTTCAATTAATTTTGAAGTGAGTAATGAACAAATTCAATGAACTGATTCATTCATTCATTCATTCATTCATTGACTAATCATTTAATTATTCATTTAATAATTGGGAATATTTTGTTAAATTAAAAAAAATGTTAATCAAATGTGAACTCATTTCCTGAGGCTTTCAATTATTATTTCCCTTAACTTTATTTTAAACAAAAGATTAAAACGTAAAGATTTTTGAATAAATAATTGAGTATTTGTACGACATTCCAATCCTTTAATAATTAATAAATTGATAAATAAATTAAAATAAAACTAATGAAGTAATGAATGTATGAAAGGAACTAAAGATAGTAAAGTTACTCACGTAGACCATTAATTTCACATCTTCGTCCTAGATACATTCGGTGGCATTTACAAGAATTGCTTTGACCCGATTCGTCTCGAATGCAATCACCCCTTCCGTGACAGAACTCACATCCTTTAATTTCTGAGGCACAAACCCTTCCGGGTAGAGAAATGTCAAGATCTGGATAACCATTAAGACATTCACATTTGTATGAACCAGGCTCATTTATACATCGCGCAGAGGCCGCGCAATCATTGTGTTCTTCAGAAGTACATTCATCGAAATCATTGACTTCCTCGACATCAGCCGAAACTGACTGTGGGTTCGGTAATATTTCAGAGCTCTGTTCCAATTTCTTAATTAAAGTCTCGCGAAGAATATCTTCGTCTAAATTATTTCTTTTTGTTAATCTAACGGTCAAATTAACTAAAACACCGTTCCCTCCATCAGACACTTTATCGATACCGAGAACATCAGCGCCGACATAACTTTCCTTAACTTCTGTTTCCATATACGCCGAATCGATTTGCTTTTTAGCCATTTTCGCCAAATTCTGGTATTCATCTGAACTGTTATTAGAAAACTGTGAAAACCACGAGACCTCTGACTCTCCCACTTTCATCACTCGAACCACAACCACATAGTTTTGTAATTCTTCAATAAAAAAACAAATTATTTTGTAAACATTTGAGAGTTAAAAAACATACCTTGGCAAATTAAATCATCATTCTTTCTAATGAATCCCTGTCTGCAGTCACACCTATACTTTCCATCGATTTCTTTACAAACTTCTTTATTGGCGGCATTACATCCGGGTTTGCACTGATCGATATCTAAGATGGCGGGACGGGTTGTCGTCTTAGGTGTTGGCGCTATCGTTGCCTTTCTATTTGGCATAAATGGACTTTCATTTATACCACTTATTAAAATGGGAGGAGGAGAAGGAGGTGCTGGCTTATATGGTACTCGAGGTCGAGGGGATGATGTCTTGAAAGGTTTAGGTGTTTCTGGTGGTCGAGTCGGTGCTCTAAAAGTACCGGAACCCGGTTTTCGTGTTGGCCTTTGGAATGGAAGCTTAGAATCTGAAACCGTCACTGATTTGGTATTTGTGGGCACTACTAATGTTCGGACAATTGTAGTGGTCTGTGAATTGTGAACTAAAGTAGTTGTGGTTAGAGTTGTTGATACACTTCCTTTGAGTGATTGTGTGGCCACTATTCCTTCAGTTTGTGATTCACCAAAAGTACCCAAAATAGTTCGCGAACCGATTATTGTAGAAACAAAAGTTCGCGGAGGGATTGTTGTCGTCAACACTGATGTTATGGTTAGGGGAGAGTCGCGGGTGTAGTAAACCTGTGATTAAAATAATTGATTAATAATTTTTTTTAATAATTAAAATGAGTGATCAATACCTTAGTTGTGGTCAAAGTGAGAGTTCTTATGGAACTCTCAACACTGGTTACATATTTGGTTGATTCTATAGGAGAGTTAGAATCAACGAACGAGGGCATTTTAGCTCCATTTGTTGTATCCGTAAAGAATATAGTGGTCGCTCCCGAAGAAACTCGACTTATGGCTGCTTTTGGCAAAAGTGTTGTTTTTATAACCTTTGATGATAACAAAGGCGTTGGTCTTTGATTCTCTTCTGCCAAATGACTAACTCTTTGAGAAGTGTCTAAAGAAGGTTCGACCAAAATGTGGGAACTAATCGACACAATTGGAGTCGTCGATCCGTCCACTCCTACAGTACTCGAAGGAATTATTTTGTCTTCAGTAAATTGGGTGTTGGTATCTAAAACGGGAGCACTCGGTTTGTGTACTTCACCCAATGGTATATAAACCGGTTCTTGAGAGTGACTGACTGCTACTCCTTCTCGAGGAGGCATATCCTTTGAAGGACTGATTCTATCAACTTCTTGAGTGCCATTCTTTCCTTTGGGTGATTTGGCCAAAATGTGAACAATATCTTTGATGGCTTCTCCAATATTACCAGCAAGGTTAGCCCCGTCCAATAAATCGCTTAACTCAATTACTGATCCGGGTTTTATAGCTGTGGCGCCGGTATTCGATTCAGAAGACATGAATGGAGTTATATAAGTTGGAGAAACTGTACTCTCACTTCTAATCGATGAAATTCTTGAGGCCAACAAATCGTTGAGTAAAGACATATCGGCGTTATTTAATAGCGAAGTGACTAAACCAACCGGTCCTTTAGCCCCGTTATCAGTTGACATAACTGTGTCATCGTTTACAGCAGAGGGAAGAATGAAGTTCGTGAAGAAGACAACAGTAGAGCCATCGAGAACAGTTGTGGAGGCGCCCACTTCTGCCACTACTGATGACAATTGTTCTTCTGTCAGACCCTCTGAACTTCTGAGGTCTTCGAAAACCTTTGATATAATACTTGAATCAATCACTTCATAACTACTGCTATCAATTCTGAGTGACGGCCGAATTGAACTAATCTTTGAATCTGTGATTAAACCATTGATTCCAAAAAGAGGAGTCGCTTCAATCAAATAATCGGGAGTACTCTCACTCTTAGAGGACAATACTTGTGAAGATGTCATTGAATCCAAATGAGAGGATTGGAGGGCAACAGATTGAGGAACGTATAGCGTCACTAATGAAGAAGTGGTCTGTTCTCGACTTATCACAGAAGAAGTGGTTCCACTGAATAAAGTGGTAAAATATGTATGAGTTGTAAATAGTGTGCTAATGCTTTGGACCAAAGCTGACAACAAGTCTTTAGACTGTTTTGTTGGACTTTGAGAGGGTTGAGTGAATCGAATGTTTGGCAAAACATCAGTAGTTGAAGATTGTGTCTGTCCTACGATTTCTGTTACAACTGTTGGACTAATTTCTTCAATCGATGATAATATAGTCTGACTTCCACTAAAAAGTGTTATATAATGTGTTAGAGTTGTGTAAGTGCTTCGAGTCCTCATAACTGGTGATTCCAAAGACGGCGTCGGTTTAACTTCACTCGATTTCAAAGTTGTCGTATCGGACGGCGAAACAGTGAATACAACTTCACTGCTGACCGTCTCTTCTATGGTTGTTGTGACCGGTTTATTGTTTTGGAAGAAAGTGACCAAATTTGTATATGTCGTGAAGTATGTTCTCGTCAGTAGAGATGCTTCAGCTGTTGTTGTGGGAGATATGGTTCGCGTTACAGTTATTGGTTCTCTTAGAGTGAAGTATTCAGTTTTAATTTCTTCCAGAGGAGTGATAGTAGAAGTGCTACCATTGAAAAGTGTTGCGAAGTAGGTATATGTCGAATAAACTGTTTCGGTTCGTATCTTCTCTGAAGTTTCAAAAACAACTGTCGGTGCGATTTTAAGAGCAGTGGTTTGAGTGTGAGAAGTGGTTTGAGTTATTGGAATTGTGATTATATTGGAAACCGTCTGTTCAGAGCTCGATATGAAAGAAGTGTCGTCTGAATAGAATGTCGTAAAATAAGTAAAAGTTGTAAACAAAGTTCTGGTTTCGTAAAGTGTTGTAGACTTATAGTCAATCTTTTGTGAAGATTTAAACGATTCCTCTTTTATACCGTCTTTCATATGAACTGCCGCTCCCGTGACTAATGTTGGCTGAAGAGTGACTGCAGATGGAGTTCGGTTAGCGGCCACGTTATCGCCAACAATAAGAGTAACGCCATTCGACACTTTCATGAATCTGTTGGCGCGCGCGGCGTCCGATGGCTCCACACTATCCAATGTTTGGGTCACAACTCTTGAATTTGTTTCCTCTAAAGTGGTATATATTGTGTGGTCGCCAACAGTAAAAGGAACGGTATGTGTTGTTGTTTCCACTGTTGTCTTAAGTGAAGCCAATGGAAGACTCGGAGTTGAGGTCGTCAGTGGAGTCATGGGAGTCAGTGGAGTCAGGGTTGAGGTTAAAGTAACGGTTCGATAACTCGTGTCTAAACCAAAAATGACCGGAACTGTCGTTACTTCAAGTTTGAGAGTTTCTCCCCTTTCGTTGACAGTAGTGGTCGGTTCGATCTTCTCAACAATTGGTGAAGACGTCATTTCAAGGCTGACAACCGGCGATTTGAAGAGTCTACTACTTATCTTAACTCTTGCAGTTGATTGAGGCGGAGCCAAAGGACCCGTTCGGGTGACCACAACAAAACGAGGTTTAGTAGAAACTGAGACGCGCTGTGGTTTCCGAGAGGAAAGTCTACTAATGCCACCAAATGGACGTCTGAGAGTTACCGCAATCTTTTTCTTGGAAGTCGTTATTTCTTTAGATATTTCGTCGATTTTACTTTCTATCGATGATTCCAAAGAAGGTGTGGGCGATACCACTTCACTCGATTCTATTGATTCAATAGAAGAAGACGGAAGAGCTATTGAAGACGACGGAAGAGCTATTGAAGACGACGGAACAGGTATTGAAGAGGACGGAAGTGGTATTGAAGATGAAATGGGTTTTTTAGTGTCTATCATTGGTCTAACCCTAACTCTAACTCCCGGTCTGGTATTAAAAGTATCGAATTTAGATCTCAACGGATCTCTAATAACAACCGCAGAACTCATTAATTTGACCGGTTTTCGGGTATGACTCGTATGTAGTTCTGATTCGGTTTCTAAAGGAATACTTGGAGTCGAAATACTTGAAGTTTCTTCAAATGTAGAAACACTGGAGAAGGAACTGCTTAATAAAGTGGTGGCCAACGATTCTTCAGTCTTTAGTGTTGATGAAGTATATATAGGAGTGGTAGAAGTGGTAGAAGTAGTAGAAGTGGTAGAAGTAGTACTAGAAGTAGTAGTAGTTGTTGTAGTGGTTACCACCTGTGAAACTGTTAGCGTCGGTTCAATTCTTGCGTTAGTTATGTCATCGAATTTGATATACGTGTTTAGCGCCAGATTAACTTCAGTGGTTAGTCCTCCCAATTCTCGGGATCCCAAGTGAACCGTTTCAGCTCCAGAACCAACACTTAAGAAACCATCAGAATTAATGGTTGAGTCCAACTTTAGAGTTGAAATAGCATTGGGTGACACTTCAGAGGTAACGGTTTCTGCTCGAGTGCTATATTTGGTATTGAGTTTATCATATAATGTGTAGTAATACGTGAAATGAGTTATTTGTTTCTTTGCTTTGGTTTCCAATTCTTGGATTTTATAATTGTTTTGAATTGATTTGCTTTCAATAAAATCATTTCTTACAGAAGTCGGTCTTATTTGATGCCTATTGACAACAATACTGGAAATAATAGGTTTGTGTTTAGTTTGAAACGCTTCGTCCCTCACAAAAGTGGGTCTAATTTGTCGACTGACTAAAACACTGGACACAATCGGTTGAAGTTTACTTTCTGTTATTTTTGACTCTTTTAGAGAGGGTTTTGTCGAATGAATTACTTTATATAAGTCGTCATTAAATATTTTAACCCTCGAGACTAAGTTAACGATAGTAGTGGTCACACCTTTTGTTTTTGTGCCCAAATCTACGACTTTTGTTGGACTAATAATTCCCTCATTATTTTGTATTAAATCGACAATTGTCTTATCTAAGGCTTCGGTGGCAACGGTTGACGTAATAGACTCTCGGGATAAGTGTGCCGTATGCTGTCCTCTCACAACTGTTGTTAAATATGTAAAAGTTGTAAAATAAGTTAAAGGAAGAGTTGGGGTATGAATTTCATTAGATTTTTCATTATTTCGATTTCCATGATTTGTATTAAAAGCAAAGTCGTCGCTATCGAGTGCATTGTTTCTTAAGGGTTCGTCATCCCTGGCCGGAACGGGCCCTCTCGCCTGAAGTCCATTACTTAAAGATTGTGAGTTTTTAGGTAAAGAAATTCTTTTCTTATCTGTTGAACCATTGGGTCGTCTGATTCGAACTACTCTTCGCGGAGAATCCGTTACCCCTTCGGATACAGGAGTCGTTTGTTTAACTCTCGACGATATAATAAGTGGGGCGTTAAGAGGGCTATCATTTTCTAGAACAGGCTTTCTTGTGACGGGACCTCTTCGAGGGATATCTAAAACATCACTAACTGGAAGGAACGGAACTTCAACCGAACTGACTCTTATATTCTCAACGGTTGGTAGAGGTGTAGAAATTGTTCGCCTCGAAGATACTTTGACTTTAGGTTTAATTCTTCGGGCATTTCCACTATTTTGTGGCTGATTTTGTATGGGTCTCACTCTTCTAAAGGTTGGGGGTCTCTGATCGTCTACAGATGCTATCGGACCCATCGGTGCAAATGTTGGCGACAAAAGTATAGAAGTGGCGTAAACTTCAGTTATTGTGGGCTCTATTATCGGTGGTTTTAATATTGAAAGCGAATGAATTTGATTATTAAATACAGGAACTCTTCTAAAACCTCCCTGAGTTGAGAGGCGTACGGGTGTTGAGGTGAGGGCAGGACTCGTTTCTGGTAATCGATCCAAACCTATAATACGCTGAAACCTAAGCGCTGAGCCTTCATTGCCTGAAGACAGCGAAGGGGGTGTTGTGGGGGACAAAGTTTGTGGTAAATTATTTAAGGGTTTATTAATTCTTATTCTTTGAAAAGATGGTTGTCTTGTGGCCGAAACCCTTGAATTGACCGGTTGTGGGATCGGTTGTGGAAGTAATTGTGGATCAGATGGTGGTTGAAATCTGGGACTATCATAGCCAAGGAAGTCAGGTATCGGTTCATTTTGTTCGACGTGAAGACTAATTGTTTGAGGCCTAACATTGACTGTTGAGTAATCGATGGCTCTAAAAGGATATCTAAAGCTGTTGTCATTATTTCCCCCGAATTGTTGTAATTTTCTTTTCTTAAAAGTTGTCTCATATTTATCTAAAAAGAGTTTTTTCTTGTGTTTGTTGTCCTTCTTATTCTGGTCGACGAGTGTAGCGCTGGCCTCATATATCTCTGTCTCCGGACCTTTAAAAATGGTTGAAATAAATAATGGATCAAAAGTTGGAATAATTTGGTCAACAGTTTTGAATGAGGCGGAAATGTAATCAAAAGTGTCAGAAGTTTGGGTCGTTTGCTGCGTAAGAGCACTGCCACTACGGGTTGCCTTTACATCCCTTTCAACTTTTGTGTGAAACACGGGTTGAATGGGAACAGTGACCGCAGTAACCAATTCTGTTATATCCCCGCCATCACCCGTCAGAGTTAAAGTTAACAAAGTTGTAATGGGAGGCGGAACTGGAATTGGAAGCGCTTTTGTGATCGGGACAGAGATTGTTTGGGTTGTGGTGATCGTCGATTCAGTTAGTGAAGAGAGCGTAAGAGTGCTCAGAATAATCTCATCTTTAACTGACAAAGAGAGCACAGTAGTAGTGGTATGAGTATGAGTTGTTACAAAAGAGTTGGTAGTAATGAAAAGCGAATAGGATAGACCTGATGCCGCCCCCAAAGTTGGCCCCTGAAATAAGACTGGACCCGGAACTGCAACTACTTCTGTGGTAAGTAATGTCAGTGTTTTAACGTCTGTTTTAGTTTGAGTTCGGGTATTGTATCCGATTTTAATTGGAATTAGTTTAGTCTCATAAAGAACTGAAGTTGTAATCAACACTTCAGTCATTTTTGTCGGATCTAAAGTATCGCGAATTTGTGTGAATATACTTCTAGTGATTCCGTTAATCGGATTCACTGAAGTCTCGTATTGTTCCGCATGAATAACACTCGAGTTTAGTGTTGTTGTTGTGAGCGTCGCATAAGAAGTCTTAAAGCCGTGGAATATTGGAATAGTTTTGACTGTAGTCACGATCGAAGTTACGGTTACCGGAGTTTTCGGTAAAACTGGAGTTTCTATGACTTCACTCGTCGGTGTGTAATAAACTTCAGAATAACTTGAAGTACTCAAAGAAGGTTTGTTTAAATAGAGAACTGTTTTCTTTTGATTTCTTGCTCTCTGTTGAGGTCTTCTTCTTTCGGTACTCATTGTTCTGAACTCTTCATTTCTATAACGAGTCGACTCTTCGGTATACTCTGTGATCGGAGTTGTTGTGGACGGAGTAATTACACGCGGAGGTCTTCCGCTATACCTTCGATTTAAGCGTACGTTTCCTCTGTTTGGCAAAACCGGATGAGTTCGCGGCGCTGGAGTTGTAGCTATTCTACGTCTTGTCGTAAACCTATTGTTTTGATTATTTATTTGTTGTCTTCGATTACTTCTATTAGTGTTTGTATCAAATCTATTGTTTTGATTATAATTTTGATTATTTTCTTCTGTTTGTCGGCTAACAGTTTTGTATTCGGGAAAAGTCTGTTCATAAGTATTGAGAGGACGGGTCGGTGTTATTTGTTTAGCAGTTTGTTGTCGATGTTGTGGTCGTCTCATTCTTACGACTCCTTGATTTGGTCTATTCTGTGTCGTAGAGACTACACTCTTCAAAACTGGTTCTTCAAAACGGCGTTCGTTTTCAATAATCTCTGGATATTCAACTCTAGCTTCTGGTTGACCGCCTGTTCCTACTCTCTGTCCCCATCCGTTTCCCGCTCGTCGAGAATTTTGAGTATTTGCTTGTCTTGAAAGAACTTGATTGGCCAGATTCACATTAGCATGGTTAGTCTGGTTAGCCTGATTGGCTTGGTTGAACTGTCTTCCTGAGTTTCGGGGTTGAGTTTGAGTATGAAATCTGGCCCCTCGGAATGGAATCACATTTGTTGCTGGTTTAGAGGGTTCTACTATTGGTTCTGAAGGAGCCTCTGAGGACTCAACTTCTTCGTAATCGTATTCAAGTATTGGTTGAGAATCTTTTTCTCTTATGGGTCGACTACGAGGTGTGTGCTCTTCTCTCTCAGAAGTTTCGTCGTAATACTCATTACCGTAATTGTCATAATCGGAGCCATATTTGTGATCCAAAATGTTATTTATTGGAATTTCTGAAGAATTGAGTTCAGTTCCTATCGTTGATAAACTCATTTCAGCAGAAGTCGGAGAAAGAGTTGACATCATTTTAGATGAGAAAAGAAATCTGACCGGAGTCGGGAAATGAATAAATGGTCGAATAGTTTTTGTTTTCTCTATGGTTTGATCTTCAGTTGAATTGAGTAAAGATTCGACTTCTGTCGGTTTAATTGATTCTGAATTCGAGTCGTTATTAGTCTTATATTCGATTACATTAGAAGTACTTCGAGAGTAATGAGCGACAAATCCATTAATTTTTGTGGTATAGAATTCTGTTGTGTGTAATGTTATACTATTATCTAAAGTTTGAGTGGATGTGATAGCAAAGGCCAGTCCTGATAATGTAGTCCAGGGTTCTATGACTGTAGAGCTGATGTGACCGATGTGTGCCAAAAGTCCATTAATAGTTGTGGTCAGAATATTTGTTGTATATATTGTTGTCGTATTGTTATTAATATTTGTACTCAAAGTCTGAGTTAAGCCATTTTGTGTTACAGTTCTTATATTAGTGGAAGTGATTGGTTCCGATGAAATCACTTTTTGACCGTTGCTTTCATTTAATAATAATAAAGACGACATTTGCGAGAGAATAGCGCTTTGGTTTGCGTCAGTGTTATTGGAAGAAACCACAACCGATGGCATCGGAATATTGTTAGTGTCAGTAGAAGTGAGGGTCAGAGTATTAACAGTTTCGGGTGAATTTGTCAAAGAAGTTGGAGTTTTAGAGATTATCTGAGTTCTCGATTTTGCCAAATGAGCGTAAATTCCGTTAATATACGTACCATAGATTTCATTCGTTATTAAAGTCGTCTCATTTTGACCGACGATTGTCTCCATTTTTGTTGAGATTAATCCGGTTTCAAATAAAATTGTTGACAAAACTGGAGTTGAACTCAAACTTTGTTCAGAACTAGAAATATATGGAGAAATGTCTTCAACTTCACTCTCAGATTCCGATTGAGATTCAAAAGAAGGAGAGACTGTGTTTTCGGTAGTTCTGTCGTTCGAATGCAAATCAGTTATTGAGAGCCAATTCAATGTTGAAGTTATCAGTGAAGTCTCTACTGTCGAAGAGACGTCCAATTTATCAATTTGTGACTCATTTGTGACTTCAATAAATGTGTTCTTATCATTACTTTCAGATATAGACTGAGATATCGTTTCCGATGCATCCGTTTTATTCACTTCAACGGTATTTTCGTTAGGGTTTGAGTCGACAATAGTTCGGGTGACCGCAAATTGTGCGTAAAAATTGTTAATATATGTGCCGTATATTTCAGTAATTAGTGTTTGAGAGCCTTTAATTTCTGTTTTTTCTGAAATAATTCCTACTTTACTCTCTTCTGAGTCTCTGCTTTTGTCACTTTCGAGTCTCGAATCTGTTTTTATATTTTGATTATCGTTTGTCTCTTCATTTAAATCATTTTTGAGGTCAGTTTCTGTTAATTCACCCAAAGCTTCATTATTTGTGTCAATTAAATCGATGGCATCTCTTTTAACATTTTCTTCATAAAATGCACTCCTTTTGTGTCTAACGGAAGCGACGGGAAGAGTACGCGTTGGCAAAACTTTTCCCGTTATAATAGTACTGAAGAGCTGTTCTCTACTTTTGACAATTGGTTTTCCGTCTAATAATTCAGTCGTGAAATAAGTGTAAGTCGTGTAAAACGTGACCGGAGTTGGAGTTACTTTTGGGAAACGTCTGATTGAGTCATCTAGGTCATCAAAACGATCAAAATGATGAATGTGAGCAATAGATGACTCTATTGGCGGTACTATTCTTATATGAGGTTCTATTCCTTCCTTCTCTTCTTTGTGGTCACTTATTTGGTGACCTCTTCGGGAATCGTTTGGCGCTTCCATTTCGGGTCTCTTTTTTATGACTACAACAGGACGTCTCTGTCCTGAAATTTGAGGCTGTCCTCCAGTACCGAGCGATCGGGTTCGAGTCACAACTATTCTAGTTCTGGAGGGACTGATGACCGGTGTTTGAGAATTATTTTCTAATATAGGATTTGATAAAATGCTTTTACTTTCTTCAATTAAAGCGGTTCCGTCTGAGAACCGGGTATTAAGAAAAGTAAAAGTTGTTCGAAGACCGCGAGAGTTCTGGTCCTCTGAATTCGGATTTCTAAGTATTGAAGTACTTTCCGACTGAGGAATTGTTATCGTTTTTGTTATGATATTACTAAAGGTTTCATAACTGGTGTCAACCAATGGAAGGCCGTTCGGAAATCTGGTGGTTATATAAGTAAATGTTGTATAAACAGTTTCCGGTAAATTATTGGTTTGAGTGAAGCCAATTATTCTGTCATCAATAGTAGAGTGAATGGCTATTCCTTCGTGTATTTCTGTCATCGAAGGCCTGATATTCATATGTCTACGATTAAGTTGTGTCTCAACGATAGGAATTGGCAGTACATCACTCGCTTCGGGAGTAAATATATCGGACAAGACTTGTGTACTGGAAATAACAGTTGAGTCGCGGCCAGGAATCAGCAAAGTTGTGAAGTAAGTGGTTGTTGTAAGACGAGTAACGGGACCAGTTAGAAAAGGTGCAATAACTACTGGCCTATTTTCATCGGCCAAAGCAATCAATTGATCGAAATCTTTATCCACTTTTATTGAATGGAAATCATTTATATTTGTATTTAAAATTTGAGAATTTTGTAGAGTTTTACTGATGGAAGGCATCAAAGACTTGAGACCCAAATTAATTGTTCCGCTCTTTATATTAGATATAACTTCTGTTCGCGAAACTACAGTCGATGTTTGATCCTTAAAGAATGTGGTATAGTATGTGAATGTTGTGTAGTGGGTTATAGGAACAGCCAAACCCGATAACAGGTCCTCAATATTTAAACTACTGACTAGTGATTCATCCAAAGGAGTCGTGACTGTCGTAACTAAAGGCTTATTGGCATAACTCGATTCAATCGGCACTTCATTCAGGTTTTCTGATATTTGATTAGTTTCTAATGTTTTGCTTATAACCATTTTTCTACTCTTAATACTGGGTTTCCCTTCTTTGAAAAAAGTTGTAAAATATGTTAATGTAGTCATATCTGACTTCATTTTTTCAGTCATTGTAGGGTTGAGACTGTCCTCAATTTTAGAATTTCTTATTTCAGAAATAATGTTTTCCGACACTTTAGAATTCAAAGGATCCGCCGATTCATAATTAAGTGAAGAAGTAGTCAAATGTGTCGACGAACTATCAATGAGAGAATCACTGGATTCTAAACCCGATTCTGTCGACAACTGATCGTAACTATCAGTCATTAAATTAGTAACGATTTCTTCTCTACTTTTAACAAATTCTGTGTCTCCCTTTCGAAATGTTGTGAAATAAGTATAAGTAGTATAATAAGTAGTAATGGGTCGCGTCGCTAGTA
This sequence comes from Galumna obvia, assembly GCA_034695785.1. NCBI lineage: Eukaryota > Metazoa > Arthropoda > Arachnida > Sarcoptiformes > Galumnidae > Galumna > Galumna obvia. The sequence continues at coordinate 24,339 of JAQFZM010000312.1, forward strand.
TTTCATAATTATTTATTGTTTCTAAAACAACATTAGAAGAGGTCTCAATACGGCTATTGATAAAAGTTTTGCCCTCTTTTACTAAAGTCGTATAAAAAGTATTTGTTGTATAATAAGTATTCAAAACAATTCGATTCGATTCTTTGACTTTTGGATCACTACTATAGAGTTGTGGCGTTTCGTTTGAACCTTGATCAGATTGTTTTCCGGGTAATATAAAACCACTGGTTATCGTCACTCGTGTCGGTGAAACAGTAGAACTATTAATTAATTTAGAGTCACTGTTAGTATGACTTTCATCATTTTGACCATGCTCCTTCAATCCAGATTGCAAAGTGAGAGACTCTGTTTTTTCATTAATATCAATATTGTGAGTCGTTGTTGGCTCTATTATATCACTCAGAATATTCTTGTTATAAATACTAGAAGTGCTCTGAAGAATATGAGCGTAAGTGCCTTTAATGTATGTCCCGATCACTGATGTGGTCCATTCAGTTACTGTTCCCTCTAATTCATGACTACCGGTAATAGTGCTGAGAAGTCCAGTTGGAAGAGTATTTGTAGCCGTTTTCGAAGTTAGTGAGGGTTCAATCATTGATGACTCCACAGAGGGAATGACCTGATTCTCAAACGATGACCGCAATGATTGACTCACACGAGAGGATAGAAGTGAGTCCTGAGTAATACTCTGGAGATTAGTTTGTTTACTAGGATATAGATATACTGGCTCATTTGTTTCTGATTGTTCCTCTTTTCTGTTTTTTTGTCGGTTCCGGAAAACACTGGAAAATATAACTGATTTTGTGTTGGAATATGTTTTTGTTGGTCTAATAGCCATGAATTCACTAAAACTTTCAGAGGATTTCGATATTGAAAATGAATTAATGGGTTCTATAGTCTTGAAATTGAAATTCTGACCAATAATTTGCTTTGAGTTCAATAAGATTTTGGGTGAGTTTGAGGTGAGTTTTTGATTTTGTATAACTTTAGTGGTCGGCATAAATACTACTTCAGTGTTATTAATAGTTGTCGTAAAGTCTATGAATCCAAATATAGTTGTTTTTTGTTTAACTTTATCGATGTCTTCGTTAATATCCTGTGTTTTTTTGTTTTGGTCCGGTTTTGATTTCGAATGCGTATATACCGGAGCTTTTCTCATATCATTATTCAATACTGGAGTGGGTTTAGTGCTAAGGCTTTCAGCGCTATTTATATTGAATAAATGCTTATCAGCACTAATTGAACCACTTTTAGCCAACGGCTCTATTTTATCAGAGATGATGAACTGTTGGCCGTCCTCTATCTTTCTGCCAACAACTGACTGTGACAATAGCTTCGGGTCAATATTTTTTCTCTCATAAATAGATGAAATGTTTTTATCGAAATACTTGGACTCTATTTGTTTTGTTATGGTTTTGACAAATGGTTTGATTTCTTTAAACTTTTGAATTAAAATAATATTTTCCGGTTTTTCGTTGTTCACTGAAATTACAAATAGAGTCGAGTTTTGTTGGTTTGCCTTCAAAATTGGTTTTTGTGTTGCGCTGACACTTATATTAGAAATTCCTTCAATAAAAACTCCTGTAATGACCTGACCGTCCGTTTCAGTGGTTGCGTAAAGCAATCTATCATTTGTTCGGTTATTTTTTTTATTTGAAGTGAAGATATGTTTTGGTACAATCAAAGAGAGTTTTCCCCCATCGAGTTCTACAACAACTGTTTCATTGTTTTCATCAGAAATGCTCTCATATATAGAAATCAAGTCCTGTTTGTGGTCACTGGAATTGTGCCCACTTTTCAGAGTGTCATTGATTTGTCGGTTTCCAAATATAAAAACATAGGAAGTATTGTTTAGGACATGAGTTCCAGTAATCAGTCGAAAAGTATATTCATCTTTAATATAAGTGTTGGGAATCGAAGTTATTATAATTCCTTTTGAATTCTTATGTGAAATCATTTGTTGCGTTGATTTTAAATCAGAGACCTTTTCATTGATTTTATGCGTATTAGGCGTTGAGTTAATTAATGTGGACTCCATTTCAGGAACAAAAGTTCCCGTTATCTCAATGAGAGAGTCGTGTGCTCTTAGTTTAGGATCGCCGGCAAAATAATTGATGGGAGAGACGCCCTCAAAGCCTGTGAGGGCTGGTAGTGTTGAGAGCTGTTCGAGTGGCACAAACGTTGCGGTCAGCTCTACGAATGCTGGTATTGATTGCATTGCAGGCATTTCTAGCTCTGAATCCATAGATTCAAGGTTTGGCTTTGAGTGTTCGGACTCGCGATACGCACTGTTTGCTTGTTGTGAGACTAGTATTGTGTTAGGCGTCGATTGTGAGACTCGGCCTGAACTCAATGAGCCATTAATAGGTGTATGACTTAATTTAGACGCAGAGATTGTGCTAATTGACTCTTTATGCAAGAACTGCAGTTTCGTAGGCTTTGCTGTCAAACCGTCTCCTAATCCAAGTCAAGTCATTCAAGTTATGAATATTAGCGAAATGTCATATAAGGGTAACTTTCGTCACCACTACAACCAATTGTGTTAATCTGTTATATTCGCCAAAACAGACGTTAGTTTTCACCAAAACCGACACCTTTTAGTTGGGGTTAGTCTTACATTAATTAACATTTATTAGCAAATTATGTCAATTCCAGTCTTATATCAACAAATCTTTTCAATTATTCATTCATTTATTGAATGAATAATAGTTTTGTTAATTATTTATCGAATGGTTTTGAGTAATGGTTTTAAGTAAAGGCATTGTTGAGACAGTTTTGCAGCAAATGTTGAGACGATTGTTAGATAACAGAAAATTATTTGATAGCAATTCAGCGAAAACTCATTTATATATTGATTCGAAATCATCGATAAATCAATAAATTAGAAAAAGAGGTCAATTACCTTGGTTATGTTGTTGTGCTTTCTTCCGCTGTTTCTTTGTATGACAGGGGAGTTGTTGTCCTTCGTCTGAGCCGTCGTGACAGTCGACTACTCCATTGGCAACCAATTGGCGGTCTATGCATTTGGGGAAACCACAGAGACATTTGAATTGATCACTTTTGCACTTCTCATCACTAGCGTCCGGACAGTCAATTATTCCGTCCTGAACTCTCTCTATTGAAATACATGTTTTGTCTGACTTGCATTCGAACTGGTATTGATTGCACCCTGGGTATTCAACAAGTAATACATAATTAAGTGTTTATTCATTTAATTCGTTTCTTAAATATCTTTTAAACAATAATGTATTCTATGAGTGAATAATAACCAAATATTTTGATAACAAAAACATTTATTCAGAGAATAATTGCCATTTAATTATGGTTTCTATAATCGAAGAAAATTATTAACATTACTCTCAGAGTTAATTAGAATGTAATAAACTGTGCGAAAGTCGGTCACGTCGTGTAGGGCTCGGATGAACTCTTTTCTTGAATTTCATCAACAAATTGATGTTCTAGATAGTTTTTAAGCTATTTTTTAAGATATTGTTTCAACACTTAAATGGAAATCCCTTTTCATTCATACTTTTTCACCACTTTTTTCAAAACTTATAATTTTGTCGAAAAACAATAATAAATGTTGTGTTCGACTCTTGACTCTCGACTATAAGACATTTCATTTTTTTATTCATTTATTCTTTTATTTATTTTCCGAAAAAATATTACCTCTTATTTGAATGTCAATGGAACAGGTTTAAATAAGATGAACCTGACTCATTTTAATTAATTATTTTTTATTCTAATCTCAACATTTTTGTAGACAAACTTAATTTGAATCTTTTGTTAACACTATTTCTCATAAATTAAGTCTTTGTTTTATTTGAGTTAAATTCGTTTTTATAAAATGTAAAAATACATTTGCACTCTATTTAACCAGAACAGATTTAAACATAATCTTGCACAATTTGAATACGCATTGAACGGTTCATTACTATTTAGATATAAAGCATTAAACGAATCGAATGGAACCGGATTTGGATTTAAGAGAAATGGTATAAATGGTATAAATGGTATAAATTTTATACTATAAAAAGTAATTAATTAAATATAAAACGGTATAAATGTTTCCGATAAATAGAAATCTTTGATCAAAAGAGGTCGGGTAATGGCCAATGACTTTGAAAGATGACTTTATTGCGATAAATAATAATATAATTATCTATTAAGAAGAGTCATGGAATGGGTTTATTTTTCAGATAAAAAAGATGTTGAGGTCATTAGAACCGAAGGTTTTACTTAAATCAGAAATTCTTTATGAAATGTTAAGAATTTATTTATAATTATCTGAAAACACATTGTATTCATTCTTTACTAATGAGTTATTTTTGGAGTGAAAAATATCAAATAAAAAGAGAATAAATCGGTTTTCAGTTGAGATAACTTCTAAATAATGCGATAAATCGTTGAAAAGACATTGAAAGAAGTTATTGTCCAAATCGATCGCTGATTAGTCATTCTCTCTTATAAAGGAAAAGGCAAATGAATTGTCTCTTATGTGTCAGTTCTAATATAATCTCTTTTGATTTGATCAACAAATCAGAAGAAAATCGATTTAAGAGACGAAAACAATAAAAAAAATTAGTGATTATATCATTCATTGATTCAAAATTTTCCATTAATTTCGAGATTTTATGCTTCGACTGTAAACTGCATTGAACCAGAATTTGTGCCTAGATTACTTTAATAGTAGTAGTCATTTGGTTAAAACGATAGCAAACCTTAATTTTTGAGTCATTACTGAAATTCCAAATTTTAGTTCAATTGAATGAATCGGAAGGAGGAGTAGAAGAAGGAAAAAGAGGACAGTTTTAGAAATCCAAATGATTTGGCCTTCAATTCAAATATAATTCTCTTATTTATAAAATATGAAACTCAGAAAAAGCCGAAACACTTGTTTTCTTACAACTTTGAAAAACTGGTCCACAAATTCTTCAAATATGAAAAAAGTAACGTATCTAAGGATAGGATCATTTGATCGGTTGCCAGCACTTGACTGCACTCCTGCACTATCCTTGACCCACATTTTCAACACTTTATTTAAGTTATTACTTAATTTCAATTCAATTGAATTTAACTCCGAATTCAAGAAATATCGACTCAAATGATTCAGAATATGAATGAATTAAATCTTTTCCTTTTTTAATGGTTTTTAATGGTTTGCCCACAAATTTGGCAAAAATTAAAAATTAAAACAAGAAAAGAACAGGAATATAATGAATACCTCTTCACATACTTTTTATTTTTGTTGACATAAATATTTTTGAATTAATATCTAAATTATATCCAAATTTTATAAAAACATTAAAAACATTAAAAGTTCAAAATCTTTCGTAAACTAATTATAAAAGAATTTTTCAATGATTTGTCCGATAATTTTATTCTTAACTCATTAGAGGTAACTAACAATTATTTTTGATTTAATAAAAAGAGCAAGCAACTAAATGAAACTATGAAAAACTAGTTGATTGCTTTATAGGAATTATTTGGCTTTTCTTCTATTAAAAAAGGAGTCAAGAATTTAATCAAAATAACAAAAACTGATTTATTTATAAATATTTTCTAAGTTTTCAAATGAGCGAAACTAACCTTCGATATGAAATTATTTTTGAATAATTGGTTGGAATCGGTTTACGCCCTTCCCTTCCAAATGATTAAAACATTCAATTCTTTTGAGACACGAAATCATTGAATTGAAATGAATTGAAAAATCATTTGTATTTCTTTGAAAGTGTTTTTGTATTTATTAGTTTCACAAACAATAATAAAAAAAATGATTTTTTGTTACAATTTATTAAATCAAAATGAATAATGAATTCTCTTGAAACTTACAAGATCACTTACATATCACTAACAGATCGCTAACAAATCGGAAAATTATAGCGTCAATAAAAAGTCACTTTAAAAACACATTTTTAGATAACTTAAGATAAAAATGTTTTTAAAATTTGATAAATTTAAACAAGATAATTTTAACACCAATTCTAAAAGTGTGTAAAAAAGCCCTCAAACAAATAAATCTTCAAAATCTAATGGAATTAAATTCAAATTTTATTCCAATTAGATATAACACGAATAACACAAATAAAAATGAGTTCCTATTAATTTGTCAATCATTTAAATCAGTCATCAATTTTATGAAGACATCAATAGTTGATATTCTCATTCCTTCATCGAAAACATTCCTCTGTATTACAGATTGAGATCAAAAGATATCAAATCAGTTATAATTAATTTGATTGAAAAAATAGATTTTGACTTTTATAGAACATTCACATAGATTTCAATGAAAACTAATTAATTGATATTGAAATTAGCAGGACAAAATAAAAGTAATATATTACTTCAATTGAAAAATCAGAGGACAAGAATCAAATAAACAAAAATTGAAGATCAAATGATTAGAAAAGATACGGTCAAGACGTAACCGTTAAATGGTCCAAGATTATATAGTTTATCAAAACATTTCAAGTTCGAGTTTTATAATTTTATCATATTTTTTGCAAGTTGTCATTTTTTGGGTAAAAATAAAATTATCGTTAAATTTAATAAAAACTAAATTTTATTAATGATATAATTATTGAAAAATGAGTTCAATTTTAATTATATTTAAAATCGAATCTATTCTTAAAATGATATTTGAAATTACATTTAATGAATTCATTTATATATAAACCCATTAATTGTAATATTATTCAATTCTGTCGATCGATTAAATTTAATAAATAAAACTTTCAAAACAATAATTGAATAAACGGTTAATTCGAAAGTTTCCAATCATTTGTCCTTAAAATAAAAGTTAAAAGAATTTAATGACATTAAGATCTTAAGTGAATACACGAATACTATTGAAATGAGATAATTGTTTGAATTTAAGTGACCTTTTTATAGAACAATGAAATGAATTAATTTTACTATCAATTCATTTAAGTCATTACAAACTATGTATTTGTGTTTCATTTCTAACAAAAGTCCAATTTATTGGTCACGTTTTGTACCGGCAACAAACATAATTCACCATGCTAATGCTAATGCTAATGTTAATGTTAATCTTGCAAATATTATAACAAAACTCAATATTTTAATATTCATTCATTCGTAGAATTTGTGTTCAGGAAATGAATGTCTAATAAAAAGATGATAGGTCAATCATAGTTGAAGCATAGGTCAATCACAACAATACAATTGTGTTTAATATTTCAATCAAAAATACAAAAATTTTAAAGAAGAAAATCAATGAAAAAATGACCGGTTCTCAAAACTGTGCTAAAGAAATATGGAAAATGAGACAGGTGAAATCCTGATTTAGTCAATTGAATAGAGAAATAATTTTTAAATTGCGTATTATTCACAAGACTTTTTTATTCGACCAATTATGAACAAAGAGATGACCAAGATTTTCAAATTAGATAATATTGGGGTCGTTTTCATGCCTATAGATTTATACGATTGTCTGTTGAGCCAAATCTCACGTATTATTCAGTTCTCAATAAATTGTAAATTAATTATTAATTTTTAGAAATCGTAGCCTTTTTTTACATAAACTTATCGATTGAATCTCTTAAATGACTTAAAGAGAAATTCAATTAGAGCTCAATTTGAATGACTTTTAGAAATAGTGAAATGACAGAAGACATGAATGAAATGAATCTAATTTTCTAATGTCTATAATATTTTGTATAATTTGATGCAATGAATGCAATAGAATTCAGGTTTGTGTGACTTTTGTTAGTTAATGACAGCACAGTTAGTTTACTCAAGTTTCATAACTTTCTTTAGGGTGGAGTGCAGTGCAGTTCAAATTACTTCGAGAGTTTTAATTCACACAAAATTGGTTTACAAATAAATTGCAAACAAATAAAGTATTTATAGATTTTTGTTTATTTATGGCAAATAAATATTTGTCCTCAATATCTAAAATTCAAATTACTATTACTCGAAGCCTAAACTCAAGTATCGATTAGTCAATGATTCAAAAAAGCATCTGATTCTCAATTGGTTCACACGAGACGACAATATTCTTGTAATAAATAAATAATATTCTCATAATTTGCGAATCACTTTATGCTTGAGTTCATAAAATTGAAAATAATTTTTAGACAAAAAATGAAACGAAAATATTTCTATACTTAAAATAAATTTATTTCTTTATATAATGAAAGGCGTTTTACAGTTATATTTAATTCTAGAAATTTATTACTTTCTTATGAATCTTAGGAAACGAAATGCGTTTGTATTTAGTTCGCAATAAATAGTTTAAAATGTGTTGGAATGGGTGTACAACATATTTGTCTCAATTCAAATGAAATTATATCTAAAACATGTTTTGACTTTTAATATTAATGTGAATTTTTAGGATTGTATTGAAAAATTGAAAAATATAATTAAAATCTAGGACAAATATTCGTAATTCTACAGCAATGAGAAAAGTGTTCGCCATTTCAGTCTTAACCCAAACCCGATTTGTAAGCAAATGGTTATACAGTTTATTAGAGAAGTGTTTATAGATTTAATTTACAAACAATTGTTTTTTAAAATTTGAGCTGCACTTCATTCAGGCCTACTTTGACTCAGAATAGTAGTATTCTTACTTTAAAAAACATCTCTTATGAGGTATGTGTTGTCATACTTTAACCGTTTGTAAAACCGGCTCCAAATCAAAAGTTAGGTTTGAGTTTGAGTTTTGGTACAAAATATTCATATTTTCTGTTATCCTAAATAACTTGTAATGAGTTTTCAAATAGTTTTATATGATTTTTAGTAAAACATCTTTTTTATCGGCAAAATATCATTGAATATATTTTTTAAAAATCGTTTCCGTCTAAACATAAGACATAAAATTAAATAACGAGGTTTTGAAGGAATAGTTTTTCTCTAATAAACTGGAAATTGTGCTCAAATTACACGACTATCTCGTAATCGAGTGTTAAAACTAGTTCTGGAATTCGGCTCCAAATCCTTATTCGAATCCTATTTGTGTTTAATTAATAAAAACAAAATATCTCTGATCTTAGATTAGTTCGTTTTCCCATTAATTTGTTTTGTATTGAATAAACTTTTATTTTTTACTTTAGTTTTTTTAAAAGATTTGAATCACATCTTAGAACTAATCCATTGAAATAAACGGTCAAATCTTTTGATAAATTATTTATGAAAACTTAATAATTTCCTTAATCTTTAGTAATTGTTTATTAGTTGTTAGTACCTTGTTGCATTGATGAAATTTTCAATTATTATAATTTGTTATTTTAAAAAATTAGTTTTCAATTATTAATATTCAAAACTTTTCCTTATATTCTTAGATAAATAAATCCTGGTAAAAACAAATGAATCTAGATCACTAAACAATGAAGAGGTGAAGAAATTGGTTCAATTCAGTCAATTATTTGGTCTCTCAAACATTTTTCAGTCAAAAACCCGATCTTCGAGTTTTATTTTAAGCGTTAAAATTTCAATTATTGTCTAAAACACTATTTATAGTTTATCTTGCTAATATACTTGTATACTTGTTCTAATCAGATATTTGAGCAAGTGGAATTTTAACACCAAAATAAAAATTTCAAATTATTATATGTTCTTAATTTTGGAAAAAATTATCCGAAAGAAAATTAGATTCAAAATTTGAACTTATGTTACATTTTAAGCCATTTGTTAATAATTGTTAATATATTGTAAGCTATTCGTTACACTCCTTCCCCGGAAGCACATCATAATTATTAGCCCAAAGCGTAAGCAATTCGTGATTATTTTCAAATCAGATCCGTTTTAATTGACAGTTAGTTTTAAAGAAAAAAATACAGATTATATAAAATGGTTTTAATAATCCGTTACATTAAATCGAAAAATAGATTTACATATATTTTATAACATATTTAGAACAAGAAATTTAAATTCATTTTTAATCGGAATAACAATTATTTCTTTTTCTCAATTTTTCGCAATTCTTTTAAATTTCTTTCACTTTTTATGAAAATTTTATGAAAAATTTATTTCTTGCAAATTATTTCCTCAATTGTTAGGGCTTTGGTCAGAGTTCTTATTATTTATAAGTCTATTATTTATGATTATATTAATAGAATAATATATTAATATAATAATAGCGTTAATAGGAAAGTGTGTTCGAGTAATTTGACCGCTAAATAAGTGGTAATAAATTGTCTGAGTTATCATAATTAGATTGTTTTGGTATTTGATTCGTTGCTCTTAATTTCGAAACAATCAAATAAAATATAAATATAGAAATACATGTATTAAACAGTCCTTAATAATAATGAGTGCAAATGATAAAATTATCTGTCAGTTGAGCCGTTTTTACCGTCATTTGTGCTGTTCCTCATGAACTTTAAAACTTGTCTAATATAGTAATAAATCTATTTCTATATCTGATAGCAATAGAGCCGTAACTTTTGACTCGAAACGTTTGGAGGCATACAATTCAAGAACAGTTGCTTTTCTATTTTAGTTATGTTGATAGAGCACAGCATTAGTTTGTTGCACATCATTTCAAAGGCCAATAACCTATTGAATAATTTCACGCAAATTATATTATTTTTTCTAAAGACTTCAAAAGTAATAATAATAAAAAGCAAACAATAATAAAACTTTTAAGCAAATGTCTATCACTAATGACTTGAAGGCTGACAAAACATTTATCAAAAGAATAAGGAATTGTCTTCAGAGTTCACTTCATTTAAAACAAACAGAGAGAAAGACTGTCACTTCTGGGAGGGTCTGAAGAAATAAAAAACTTTTCCCAAATAAAAAATGTATTCCAATCGATACCAAACAAATAAAGCCCTAAAATTTGATGGGTTACAAACATTACAATCGTTACAATTGTGAATAGGAGTGAAGGCACTGCCTTTTGACAACTCAAAAGTTTTCACAACTTTTTTGATTTATTGAATTATAAGCGGATTATCCGTTGAACTGATTTTTTATAACTTCTTTTACTATTATTAATAAATCGGAACAGAATTTTATTTTTCATTCACTTTCAAACATTTAATACTTTAAAACTGTTTTGTTTTGATTAGAATTTACAGTAGTTTTGTTACGTTTAGTAAAATGGGTGAACGCCTTCCCATTAATCGGATATTAATTGAAAATCGATAGAAAAGTGTCGAATCAAATGAAAACCAATAAAATTTTTTGATAATTGAGTCGAGTCTACATTCTTTTGGAAGTCATAGTCTTTCGGGCCGGCATTCGATGACTGACCTGAAGTGATGGCCCAATTTGATGACCGACCTCTTTAGCTTAGAATTGTTAGTTAAGATATGAAAGGCCTGCAGTCATATTATGTTTTATTAAGATCTGACGCACACATACCTGTTATGTACTGAATATACAGTTATTTTAATAAAATGCTGCGAATGTTTTCTAACATATCTCGACTCTCGACCTACTCTACAATACTTCTACTCTATACTACTCTATACTACTCTTATTAAAACTGTTTATTTTAAATTTGAAATTAACTACAAAATGATTTTTTTGGTCTCTATTTTTAGTTATAACCGATAACTGAAAGTTTTACAACTATTAGCGATCCGACACTAATTAAATGAAAACTCAACTAATCATAAGATGACATTCCTTTCAATAAAAATCAAAAATAAATTTCTATTAGAATCTTAACTATCATTTTATGACAAAACATTTTTAGATACTCTAAAGACCTAAAAAGTGGTTTCAATATTTAAATGTCAACTCTTTTTTAAATAGATTTGGGAGTTTCCAAGACTATTCTAAAACTATTTCAAAACTATTCGGGTGGAAAATTACTATATTAAGAATAATAAAATATTTGAAAGGGTATCGATTTGACTCATAATTATATTTAATAATTATTCGCAACTGTTTTGTGACTGTTTTTAGATGTTTGGAGAACTAAATGACTTAATGACTTCATGCGGTCCACAAAACAGGTTTAATATATTTCCACTAAAAATGGATTTACAGAATATGAGAAAATTTCAAGCATTACATATTTCCGGGTCAACTATATAGCAATATTGTAAGAATAGCGGCCCTATTCCTTATTCCCTTCCATATTCTTATGAATGGTAAGAGTCTAACCGAATATAAACCAATATAAACAACATTTGTTTGCATTTGTTCTTATTATACGGTTAAGCACTCAAACAATAGTTACGACTCATTCAGTAATTCTGATTTGCGATTAACTGACACACAATAGGCTTTAATTGCAGATAAAATCAATAATCAATGTTTTGGTCTACAATTGAGGCAAATGTCAGCACATTTGGGTTCAATTTGGGCTCAATTTGACTCATGATCTTCAAAACAATAGCAAAACAATTACTTAATACTGTTTTGGTCTCCAATTCCAAACAATTACTGATTGTTTGGTGTCTTTTTTCATTTGAACCAATCATTTGATATTCAGCACTGGTTTTAAACTTATTTAATAATTTATGTTTCTATACGTTTAGTTTAATCCATTTAATTGTGTCATTCATTGTCATTCATTGTCTTAATTAATGACCACATTCACTGTCACAGCAAAAAGGGGATCGTCACCATTACCTCACAGATGCAAAACTCTAATTAAACCAGAAATAGTCTGAAAGTCATTTTAACTCATTTTGTCCATGATCAATTAATGGCTTCACTTAGAATTCTAGAACATTAAGATTCTATTAAAATGATGGGACAACTAAATGACTTTTACATGTTATAAATGTCAATTAGAAATGTCAAGAATAAGTTCATTCGTAACAAATGTCATCTTGTACCAATCAACCAAGATTGTCAGGTTCAATTATTATGACAAAAAGAGAATCTTAAAATTTTATTGGTTCTGTTCTATTGAAAAGTTTCATCCGATGTTTAACCGACAGTTTTTATCCGATATTTCATTCTTTAATTTTTTCAGTGAATTCGAAAATAATTTTATGAAATCAGACATAAAATCTTAAAAAACATTAAAAAAAGATTTTTTTCTTTGAAAATAAATTAATTATAACTAAGTTTTTCATTAGTAATTCATTAAATGAGTTACGAACTGAGTGTTTTAGTTTATAAGTGTATGGAATAAGAATTTTAGTCCTTCAGATTATGTGAGACTCTATTGGACTGTATTAGAGACAACTGTATGAAAGAGTTGCAGACTTTTCAATGATAAAATCATTTATCATTTATATAAAATTCCTTAAAATTTGATAAAAAGTAACTAAATTTGTTGAAACGATCAAAATTTAGGTGAATATTAAGACTTACGCTGAGCTTTTAAATTAATATTTCCAAACGGAAATGTGGAAAGAGTTGAGGTTTGAAGTGAAGAAATTGGAAGTAATCCGGATGAGACTGAACTCAAGTCATTCTTATTTGTGGATGAATTTGATGAATAGTTTATCAAATAGAGAAGAATGAGACAAACAGAGTATTGTTTGTCAATAAACATAATAATAATTATTAATTTCTGTCACAAAACTTAAGTCTAAAAACAACATTGAATTGACGTAAGTCTCACACTTTGGGAAACGAACGGAAAACAGTTTTCTTTGAGTCCGTTGTCTGCCATCAGTCACTTGTAATCACTTGCAGTCACCGTTTGTTTCACTAAATCTATTTTACAGGTATTTTGAAGTTTAGTCGACTCGCGTTTGAGTCTCACTCAGAACTGGTAAGACTCCAGAATCGAGAAGACTTTGAAACTGGTTTTACTGGATTTCCAATTGAATATTAAGGGGGTTAAGACTAACCTTCGGCAACCCTAACCCTACATACATACTATATGTATATGATATATGTACGATCATTTTATTCAATATATATATAGAGATTGAGGCACGTAAATGACCTTAACAGCGATGCTCCACTTTGTCATCTTTTCAGTTATGTTTAGAACTAATATAAAAGAGTTAATACAATAGGTTTTCCTTTTAATATTTATTTGAAACTTAAGAACTCACAAAATATCTATTGTTGTCATCACTCTATTAAATGATAATAACTCAGTCTTTACATCAAATGTTTAAATAATAAACAATTGATTTAAAGAAATTCCATAAAAACTTATTTATTTCTTAATTCAATTGAAGTGAATTAAGTCAGAGATTATTCCAAAGAAGGAAACCTGAATTGCCCTTTCCCTTGTGCTATATCCAGATCATGTTGTACTCATTTTTACTCTATTTAAGAATAAATT
>JAQFZM010000313.1:0-38487 GCA_034695785.1 Galumna obvia
GCCAAAATTGGAAATTAACCCCCCCTACGAATTTCGGACCCTTAACATTAACGTCTATTTAAAGACATTAGTTATGTTGGGATATTTTGTTCTAAGTGGTATTTTGCCATAAAACTCCCCCACCCATTTGGAATCGATTCTTTAACCATCCCTGGATTAATAAATAACATTTAACCGAAGGATTTGTTCAAAAAATTCATAATATTTTAGAAGTTTTAGTTAAAATACTTTTAAGATATTTATTAGATTATATTCTTGACTTATATTATATTCTTAATATACAAATAAATATTAGAACAAACCTTAAGTGGATTACGAAACTCAACAGGATATAAATAGGAATAACTTTGGATTATTTTGAATAAAATCATTAACAAAAGTGAATAACGAAAACGATTGAAATCCATGTTTGAAGTCAAATGATATCTGAACTGAATTTTTTAGCTCTACTTCTTTTAAATAAGAAATTTATCGATTACAAAATCGATTTATAATATTTGAACTTAAACACAATGACTTAACAAAATTTGATAATTTATATGAGTTAATTAAGTTTTAATGTTAAATATCTAAATTAAATATTTTAGGTTTAATTAACACATAACTTTTAATTTATATTATTCATAATTTATTAATGAAAATAATTTCATTGTATAAGTGTCACTACATTAAGTTTTCCCTATTTTTCAATGACTTGAATTTTCCGCTTGAACTTCAATAAAAAATCGTTATTTCATTGAAGAATTTTATATAAAATATATACATTTTGTTGTCGATAACAATTAAAATAGTTATTGTTAAATATTTTTAGATATTTTTAAAAAATATTGAATTTAAATTTCCCAAAACTTTGATATTCAAACCACCAGTGCTCTATTGTTTCTTAACCGATTTTAGTGGTTTTAATATCAAAAGTAAATGTCATCCTTTCTTTATCGGAGAAAATCAAAAAATCAATTCTAGGTATTATACCCTATTAGGTGACATAGTTTACAATTTTTTTCCAACTGGGGCAATTTGGTACACAATCTAGAAAGTTGTTCACCATAGAAAAAGAGCAAGTTTGGATGACCTTTCCATATGCCATTTACTGAATTGAAATCGATTGAAGGGTTTTGAATAATTAAAAAAATTCGAGCGGACAAACATATTTCCTTTATAAGTATGAATACTTATTCTGAGTGTTCAGGCAAACTATGCTTATTTTCAAAATTGATTAGACTTAATTTTATATGAACATTAAGAGAGCTAAATAAAAATTAAAGAGTAAATGATTAGTGATAAACACAAAATTTATACTTTTTAGAAAAAAAGTGCAACTCGCCATTAAAAATTATTCATTAAAAGAATGTGCTTGCTAAACATAAACAAGATGCCTAAAAAATGTACCTATTATTTCAAAATTAATTAACAATTTATTTAATTAACTAATTATTCAATATTGAAGTATTAGTAAATAAATACAATCTATCCCCGATATAAGCGATCAATTTGTGCAGCCCAAAGTGGTTGCTTTAACAAATTTAATCAGTTTGGGAATATTGACTAAATAGTAAAATTTTGGAAAAGCCATTTTTTTAATAATAAATATTCCACAATTAGGCACATATTAAAAATCATCCTAGTTAAATCATATTTACGGTTGGGCATAGGGCATGTATGAGCAGTCACTATAGTAACGATTGAAAACTGGTAACTAATGCAAACAAATTTATAGAGAAAAGGCTTACGAAAATACAGTTTTGTTTACATTAGAAACATTGTTTGCTTATATCTGTATTATTAATAATAAACTGACTTTAAGTAAATGTAAATAAATGTTATTAAAGGAACGGATCGTTAACTGCCATCTGTTGTCAAAAATATAAGCTCTTTTGCAAAAAAAATGTAAAACTCTCCTCCTGTCCATACCGAAAGGCTATCAGTTACCGAAAGGATGGACAGCACTGCACTTAGCAGTGTTTCATTGCAATCATACTTCATCAAACATATGAGCTCTTGTGCTGATGAAGACAACAGGCAGTTGTCGAAACAAATTGTCCACAAATTATTAAAAAAAATAGTTTTAATATTTATCAAAACCGAAGGTATCGGTGATCAAAGTTGTGTCTTATTATGAGTACGTCTTACAGTGTTTTTAGATTATGTGTTCCCACAAATACCAAAGTCTCTATAATATTAATATTTAAAATATAATTCTTTTTAAATATAAAAAAAATCCATTCTTTGAAAGAGATTTAATAAAACATTAAAAACTATTTCTTTTAAAACTTTTAATTCTTTATTTATTTGATTAACTAATAATTAGTAATAAAACATTTCCTTTTCAAACATATTTAAGAATTTATTGTTATTTAAGTGAAAACATTTGTATTTTAATTATAAGAAAATTATTTGCTTTTAAAAGCAATAAATATTTGTATTTTATGTGAGTTTAAATGATTCAACAGAATTTCATTAAAAAAATGTTAGCAAGGTTAAAATATATGAACTATGATTTAAAGACATTATGTTAAATTGTCTCAAATGTCAAGTTTGAGGTCATTCCTAAATATTTAATTTCTATTTAAGACGAGATCTTAAAAAATAATCAAAAATTTATGAAAAAAATGATTTTTAAAATAAAAATTGAAAAATGAGTGCAAAATATATTCAAAACTATTTGAGATTCTCTTTAAATAGCATTTGATTAGAGATAATGGCTTTCGATTCAAGAGATTAACTAAAATTAGTGACAAAATTGTCTTCAAAGCAATTATGAGTTAATTAATAAAGTGTTCGGTTCTGTCGTTGGCTTATAGACGACATTCTGTGTCAGCGCCTGATATCCTGTCGGGTATTGAAAGCCTGCCTGAGAGGGATAGTCTACTCCTGAAGTCGGGTTTTGTCCATATGTTTGTGGATTAGAAAAAGTGTGAGAACTGGTAGTTGAGAGCATCGCCACTCTTCTGTCCCTCTCGTAATTGCGATACAAAATAAATGCGACCACAAAACCAATTATTGATATTAAGATCAAAACTGAACTAATTATTAGAAGTATTGTCCCTAAAATCAAATGACATTTAAAACACAATTTCAATATAAACCAAATAAACACTTACCGACTAATCTAGGTCCTTCTGCAAACTCTTTCCGTCCCTTTAAGAAAAAAATACATAAAATTAAGAGTTTTATTTCAATATTGTATTCAATACTTTATTGAAGAATTCTGTGTCGAACTCTTTAGATGGCGGAGAGTCGTCTCCGGCAACAAAACGGGCGACACATCCAACGATCAAAAAGAATATACCGAAGATTATGAGACAAAAAGATCCCTGGCATGAGATAATAGCGGGCACAAGTTTAGGCGGTGCACTTCTGTACGAACGACGATAAAAATATCTGTTGTCGTTTGTGTCCCACATATTTGTTTGTTAACTGTCTTTGGATTTCTATTAATAAAAAGTGAATTAAGCGCTCATTTATTCATCGATTCTTTAAATTGATTTGAATTTCATTAAACGAGTCATCGATTGCTTCATATCCTAAAAGGAAATGTCAATTATGTCATCCGTTTCTCTCTAATCAAACAATAATTGAGGTAAACGTTCCTTCTATTATAATCTAGTACAACTAATTGCCTTGATTATCTCAATTTAGTCAAATTTTAACTATAATTATAACTATTGTTTGATAAATTTAACAAGTTCATCTCTTAATATGAGAAAAATGAGGCGTAACCTTTAAAGTGAGTTTACTTTTTAATTAATCTATAAAATGATACTAAACAAGGTCTATTTAAGAGTGTCAATATAAGAAAGGTTATTTTTCATTTGCTGTTTATATAATAAACAAAAAGTCTTACCTTTTAATCAAACGTCAAAAAAAGTTTTTGTTAATAAACTAATTGTAAACAAAAGTCTTGAGAAGCGATACATTAATTTCGTTTAAAATATAATTTTTTGTAACAAAAATAATAAATTGTATAAAACATTAAAATAGAATATAATCAAATTCATCTCATTTTAATATACAAATGTTATATATTTTTGCTTAATTTATGATTAAAACTATAATTAAAATTCAATTTAAACTATAAATGAATTGACGTAATTTACTATTGGGTGCCGTCACTACCTATTCGTAGGTATTGCCTCTAATTTATGCAATAAAAGTGAGACATACAGTGTCTGACAGTTAGTCTATAGGTATATGAGGTCTATGAGATGTTGTGCTCACTCTTTGACACTAAACTAAACTAATTTACTTAATAGAAGTCAATGAATTGTAGAAAAAAGTTTTGATCGATACTATTCTGTGCAGAAAATGTCACAAAATATATCAAATGTTGATTAAATGTTAGAGAAAAACAAAACAAAAGTATTTATATCTAAATGAATCAATGGATTACCAAGGTGATTACCAAGGTGATAGCACTGCCCAACAATCATTCATATCAATCATTAATTTATTAAAGAATTTTAATAACTTTTTTAAATAAAAAACAACTTAAATGAGTAATAGTGTATAACTCAATAACTCAGTAATTATTTCAATATCACATTCAGATAATAATCCATATCCAGAGCCCGACTGACCAGTTTTACCCGGTTTACTGATAATATTAAGGGTCGATATTCTTTGACGTAATTTTCAATCCCTTTATAAGGAAAGGCTATTAAACTCTGATTTAAGTTTCGATTAGTAATAAAACTTCGATTACTTTTTAATTTTTTTGAATAAAAAGTAATTATAAGTGAATCCAAAACTTGTGTTCAATGAATAACATATTTAAGGCTCTCTTTTTAATAGAGAAGTATTTTTTGAACCGTTTTATAAGAGGGGTATTTCAAAAATTTAGTTCTCAAGAGGTCGACGCCATAAATATAAGAGTCAAGTCTTTTGCCAGACTTAGCTAAACTCATCCAGTCCATCCCGTTTCGTTGATTGAGAGTATCGCCAACCCGTAGAGACCACTCGTCATCAGCTCCTGATTTGTGATTATAGATTGCGATACGACTCGGATTTAATAAGAAGTCGTAATGGAAGGGAACATCTAAAGAGTGTGCTCTGAAGCCGCCGTCTCTAAAGAACTTTTGCATTAATTCAAAGGCCAGTCGACACATCTGTCTTACAATCATTGCATTGAATAAGTTGTCAGTAAAATATATTCCAACAAATAAGTGATAAGACTTACACCTGAGCTCATTGTGCAGACGATATAATCAGTTTCTGAGAGTAAATAAATATCAATAATTAAATCCAAAAATGAGTTCTCATTATATCTGGTCTTTAGATTTGATGCCAAAACCGATGACTTTTTGTTACCAATGAATTCGTAGTTCCGATAATTTTCTGTACACTCTTTCCATAGGTTCGGGTCATCAGTCGCTAAATAGACTTTCCTTTTATCGGAGGTATTATCCAAGAGTTCATATTTATTGTAAAAGTCGTCGATTTGTGTCATATATTCGCTTATATTATGAAAACTGCCCTCATTTCCAATTTTGTCAGTTCTTCGCACATGAAGTCTAAATCCAGTTATTTATCATAAAGAATATTAAAATGAGCAAGATTATGTCATTTATTAAAAGGGTAGTCAAAAGATATAAATTAGATTTCTAAGAATAAATTAGAATTGAAAAGTGTTTGAGCCCACAAATTGTCGAAATCAAGTTTTAGTAATCATCGACAGACCTGATGTCTGTGCGAATCACAAATTAAGGACTTGTTTTAAAACCGATTATTAACTATATTTCAGGCGTTTCCGACAATTAAGACTTTTTCCACTTTTTTCTAATAAGAATTAATCTATTGAACGACTATTTGTGGAACTCTGGTAGTGATCTAGGATAAAGTAAAGGCCATTAATCGTAAAGAGGGCCTCAAAATATACAGTAAAGTGCCAATAATGTTAACCCATTTGGTTTCAGAAAAAAATGCTGACAATATCTGTATGTTTACCTTATGGTCACTTTTTTATTATTGTTTGTATAAGATTTGGTTTTCAAAATTTGTTGATCTTATCAATGATTGGGCTGACATTATTGGCCACAGTCTGTGATAAGAAAACTAACCCCACTATCGGATGAGTAAAATTCAGTTTAGATTTTCTTTGATTCAGTAATCGTTTGATTTTAAGCTGAGGTCTCATAATATATGAGGCAAAGAATCCAAACCACCAGACCTGTGGACTCGAATGGAACGACACTATTCTCTTTCCAATAGATTTGGGCAAATAGTGTAGTAAACGGCGGTTCACCGGAGCTGTGATTTGATAATTAGATTCATTTAATAGATTTTTGTAATAAACCTCTATTTAAATGTTTTACTAAAAGAGAATATTAAGAAAAATTAGTTGAGAAGTAATTTAATCAGTTTTTTATTCGATGACATACATATAATATATGACAAACATATAATAAGAGTAATAATTGATAACTATTTTTGGGTCAATTCTTGTCTATAATTAGCGGATAGAAAACTGATTAAGAAATTGGATCAGAAGAAGAAAATTATTTTAATTAAGTATTGATTCTAATGACTAACTGTTAATTCCGGGCCATTCGCTAACTTTTGAAGTGTTGAGAAACAACTTTTCATCACAAGTGTTACTCAATGGCATAAAATAATCGGTCCATTGATTGCCATTTTTCAAATAGTGATACTTTTTTGTTAACAAAACAACAGTTTTGTTTGAATAATAGCCAGCGATCAAACAAAACACTATATCGTGAAGTCCGGACGCAAATCCATTAGTGTTTGTGTGATTACAGATAATTGTTTGTCCGGAAACGCACTTTTCGAGTGTCGGGTTCTGTATTTGATTCAAATGATTCAGTATTTCTTTCGACAATTGGTCCGACTCTTTCTGAAGCCATTCCTCATTAGATAAGTCAGTACTTAATGACTTCGTTTCCAATTGGATAACACTTTCAGAAAGAAATTCAAATTAATTAATGAAATTTAAGTGAAAAAATGTACTAACACTGACTCAAATATAACCAAGAATCAAATAAAATTATTATACAGTTTTTTGAAAAAAATATGTTCTCAAGAGTTGTTTAGTATTTAACAAATATTTATTAATACTATTTATTATAATTTGATTTATTCAAAATGTTTTTGTTTTGAGCTTAAGTTAAGTACTAATAGAATATCGTTTGAATTATATTATTCTTTAAGTATTTCTCTGAAGGAAATAATTTATTACACAAAAAGAGAATAATTAGATCTAAGAAAAGGATTCTTTTGAGAAGAAAATAAGTCTTATTTATGTTTTACTTCCAATTATACCCCACATGAAGATTATGTCACAAATTTGTTTTTCAGCCACAGATCAGAGAATCTCTTTTTCTCATTCAGTTTAACCCACATTAAGAAAAACCTTTTTCTTGGCTTTACTTTTGACTCTTTCAGTTTTTCACTATAAATAACTCTTTGGAGTGAAAGTGTTTTTTCACTCAATAAAAGATAAGTTCATTTTTTAGAAGAAATAAATAAATCATTTTTAAAACGATAAATAAATATCCGAAACAAACAATAATTACTTTTTCATATCACTTATCTCTTTAAGTATTTTTTGTGTCCAACGGTTCTCTTCTTTACTATTATTAAAGTTATTAATTGTCTTTAAATTAACAGATAAATAGTTCCAGACTTCTTGAGATACTGAATGTACTCTTTTTAAATATGAGTTTAGTCTTGAGTAAAATGAGCCGTCATTTTGAAAATATTCTGAAAAATTTCAATTTAAGTTATAATTAATTTACCGTAAAATAAGTCATTATATTTCAAACATCATTCTCTTTAGTAAAAGTGAATTAACCATTTCTTTTGATAATTAACTCCGAAGAATAATTATCGAATTTGCCATCTTTTTTATTCTTGTCTTGCTCATTTATTAAAATCATAGAATAAATAATGATAGTTTGCAATACAATCACAATAATTAAAGTCCAAATTATTTCCGATTTACGAAAAGAATACATTTTTTATTTTGTTTAAATTAAAATAACTATGCTTAAGTTATCAAGTAGGTTTTGAAAAATTTATTAAATTAATTTTTTGCTAACTAATTCATTATTAGCAAATGTTTCACAACAAATAAAAATTTTGTATACAAATCAAACATCATTTTTAAAAAACTGATTCCCAAATATTTATTATAACTTATTGTTAATATTTGTATCACTACTACAAGTAATCAAATAAAAGTGTTTCAATTTAAACAAGAATTTCCTCCCCTTTAATATTAAATTCAGATTTTTTCCAGTTTTTTTGAAAAGTATTATAAGTACCAAAAGTTCATTGTTAATCGTTTTATTATTTTATTTGAAAGAATCTAATGATGATATCGTTTACAAAAAAAATGATAATAATTTCCAATATTTTAAATGATTTGACATTTGAATAAATCAGGAAATATATGAATATGAAAAAATAGCTCTAATTTTGTTATGGCTGTGCTCCTCAACATTCTTTTAATTCAGTATTTTCTCAGAATATTTCAATTTTCTTATGAGAAATTTATTTACTTCAAAATATAAGATATTTTTTTAATAAATATTTTTTCAGTTATTATATAAAATTTTAAACTTATTGTTAAGAAAATCTGGTGATGACTATCCCTTTATGATAAACTCTTTTTAATAAAAATATAATAAAAACAAATTTTTAAAAAAATATATTAAAGTTTATCCTAATTTACTCATCACTAAATCAATAAATTTGGTCAAAATTCACATAATTTGATCATATATTTCTCTTTAAATGATAATTAAAATATTCTAACATATATTTTAACGGTTTTATTGACGATTATATCAATAATTATTGAGAAAATCTAATACTTAGGCAAAAGAGTTATACTGACATAATTATTAACAATAAATTACTTTTATTATATTTAGTTAATAATTTGAGACAATTTTATATTAAATTATATAGAATTAAATAAACCATTCGATCAAAAATGAGTGGAAAAGAGTAAAGAAGTAAACCGTTTAATCTACGATTCGAGTATTTCCTGCATCTTAAGAAATGTGCTAGTACAATCTACAAGAAAGTGGTCATAATTATCAATTCAAATATGGTTTAGGCCTCACTGTGTGTGAGAAAAGTGGCGGAACTATTTCTTTCATGAATTGTTTGAAGGTTTTTTGCTTAAACCAAACGATAATTTGGACATTACCTTGGATTCTAAATATGTTTTGTTTTCCCTCTTATTCTCACTTAAAATATATTCTATGCATAAAACTTGGCGTTTGGTCGGCGCCGATGTCTTTTGCAATAATGGCTCCCATTGTACTCATCTCTCATTTCACAGACAGTAAAAGTATTTTCTTTGAAATTCTGCACTTCTTTTGCTGCAATCGATGTTTAACTGTTGAGCGGAATATCCATTACTTTTTATTGATATCTCGTCCGTAACTCTTCACTATTGGAATGTCTTTTAATTATTTTTTGAGGTTTTCTGTGAAGCCTTTATCGGACACTTTTGAGAAGAGATGCGTTGAATTTCAATTAGTCATTAAAGGCTCGATTTATGACAAAATAATTCTAATTATGCTCTTTTTGAATAGAACAGAGCTTCACTTTGATTGCACTTTTTGATTGCATTTTGTGCGTATGCTATGTGAACCCTATGAACACTAAACTTGGTTAATGAATGAACATGGTTGTTCATACAGTAAGTATAATCAAATGTTTTACCCCCTTTGCAATCAAGGTGAAGCCCTGGAATAGAATATAATGAAGGATTTATCAAGCTGATCTAATATTTGTAATAAAAAGTGAATGAGCATTAACGCTCTAGGTCAAAATAGGCTAGACACAATTTATAACATTCTTTAGTAATCAATTTTTATTTGAGATGACTTTGAAATGTGTGACAAATTTTCTGAAATTTCAAACTTAAAAGTTAATTAAGAGTTAAAAATTCGATATAATGTTATCTTTCCTTTAATTACTAATTAGTAATTCATTTGTGATTCACATTTTGTTATGCTTTAATTAAAATGAAGGTCATGTTATGGCTGTCCGTTTGTAGGGTTAGTTTCTTTAGGAAATGAAAAGTCCTAACGATTCATAAGTTATGGTTATTTGTAATTTTCCGCTCTTTTGATGATATAAATGACAAAATATTTTTACCGTTTCTTTGAAGTCATCTTCAAATGAATTTCGAACAAATATTTTGTTAGTAATTTATATTATTTCACAAAGTTGCCCAGTAATTGCCCCTTGCTTACTTTTAAAATAATGAAGATATTTTCAGATAAATTAAATGAATTTAATGAATATTTAATTAATTGAAAATAATTACTTAAATAACACAATTATTACGAATTAAAGCTTATGAATATTAAAAGGGAAGCCGATTAATACCTTGGGTAAAGTCTCGGCTCAATTAAAAACAGTTGATACAAGTTTTACATATTTTGTAAGTTTAACGACCATTAGTTCGAAAACCTCCGAACAAAAAGAAAAATAATTACTTTTGAGGCAAAAATATTTGTTGTGCTTATTATGAAAATTCACTATTAGTTAATAGATTGAGTAAAGAATAAAGTCGTCGATCCTTTACTTTCTAACAGTAAACCTGAAACTCCTTTAATGTTCTGTTAATGAACTGATTTCAATGTTTGACATTTGAGTGAAAAATTAATTATATTTTCATTAGTTTTAATGCAATTGTAAACTATTCTCACGAATTAATTCACGGCTTAATTGCGGAATAGATTTTAGGATTTGATTTAAAAATTAAAATTAATAAAATTACCTTAACTATATTCATAGATGCATTATTTAAGTCACTTTTTAAAATGAACTAGACAATTTTTTAAATATTCAAAATTGAATATAAAATTAGAATAAAATAAGAGATAAGATCTTAATGATTTTGATGAATGAAATTATGCATAAATGAACTTTCTTCATTATCTTATCAAATATTAATGCTGAATTTGTAAATCCATTAAGTTTTGACAAGTTCATTTTGAGAGCAACAATGATAAACCATAATTTCGGGCACCAATTAAATAATTTTTTGATATCAATCTATTACTAAATTTTTTTACACTCAGTTTTTAATTCTCTCTCTCTCTCTCTCTCTCTCTCTCTCTCTCTCTCTCTCTCTCTCTCTCTCGCGTTTGTGAATGACTTGTTTGAGAGGAAGTGTTGAATATTTAATGATTTATTTTATCGTAAACTAAACTTTTAGATATATTTCAGAAAAAATATAATTAAATGAGATTTTTTCAAATAATAGTTTTTATCATTTGAGACAACCCTTTGTATCCTCTTTTGAATTGACCATTAATTTACAGTATTTTCACTTATTTTTCCTGAAATAGTTTAATATCTGGAAATTGTTAAGATTTTTGCTGACTTTTCCCAAATATTTTCAGAAACAAGAATTCAGTTTTATTTTTATCGAAAATTTCTAAAATCTAAACAAAAACAATTTAAACGGTTTTCTGTTCTGAGAACTAAGTTTTTGTCAAATGATTACAAAATTGAATGAAATATAAAAATAATAGCAAAAGTCATCTATAAATTGATCTAAAAAATGTTGTTTTTCTACAATTACTGGACTCACGAGAGCATCACTCGAACAACACTTCCCGAAGTATTGCTCTCAAAGAAACACATTTTAAGCCAATGATTCATAGGATTTAATGCGAATACTTTTGAGGGTTAATTGAATTCAGTTTATGACAAACGGAAAAGAATAGACGTCTTCGACAATAAATATCTCTTTTCCTAAAAAGGTTTGGTTTTATGTGAAATACGTCCAAAACTGGAATATTCAATAAATTACCTTTTCTTGTGATTAATAATAATTTGGAGGAAATACTTACTCATCCCTTAATTAACATATTTAGGTCTTGAAAATATCCTAGTTCCGATGAATTGTGTCTGATAACAGTTTAGCAAATTTCCAGAATAATTAATATTCTATTAATTAATTAAATTAATTATAACTTATTCTCAACAAAATCCTTATATTAAAACAAAGTTTGGCTGAAAATCAAAGAATTTTTTTAAAGAGAATAATAATAAAAAGAGTAATTAAAAGTTAACTGAAAAAATTGAATCGATTGTAGTGTTTAAGTAGAAAATATCTTATGAATACCATTCCTATACTTTTAAAGCACCCATTTCTTTGAGCCCATTTATCTATGTTTTATGCTTTGATTTGCAAATAATTTTCATTTTCAACAAAAATCTTGTGTTCAAACAAATGAGTTCTCTTTAAAAATGATTTTTATTTTACTTATATTTTAGTTAAAACATTTTTAAAAAACGAATTAATGTTTTTCACTCGAAATTTGTCTGAAAAAAGAGTCACTCAGTTTTGTTAATGAATTGGAAAATATTTTGTTTTCTTACGAATGAAATACTAATCGAATCGAAGTAATTCTGAGTATTGGCGCTCCAGTTTGGAGCCAGGCTGAATTTTAATTAGAAAAGTTAATTGCTAAATTAAACTAATTTTAGCCCAATTGACAAAATCCTTAATTGTGTCAATTAGTTGTCTATTGAATTGATTACTTATTTAAATATTGGAATTCATGAGAATCACACCTTTGGATCCACTTTTTGTTTTGATTTAAAATAAGAATAAAATTAAGATTTAGAGTATCAAGGTAATATTTAAAAATAATTTGATAATAACTATTTAGAAGATTAATGTTTAAATCACTGGATTTGAAACTTCCGAAAAGGAAAATAAAAACAAAAAAGTAGTTTATTTCGACAAAACATTTGTCAAACATTATAACAGTTATTGTATTAATACTAATAGTCTGTCCTTTCATTAATCAAATGATTGAGAGATTTTGATTTTTATGATAAATAAATTGAACGGCAATTGAATTGGAACTGATAGCTGTTAAGTGGCCTCCGGGTTGTGCCCCAATTGAAGATCAGAAGCGGTTAAGTATCTAATGATCGTTATATAAGTTGTTAGACTCAAACTCTTTAAATTTGCGGATTCTTCACATTGTAAGTGACTATTGTGTTGAGCCCTAAACAGTAATTATGATTTGATTACCCGAATAACTTTGTTAGATAAGTATGCAATCTATGAACCAGTGATGAAATAGCATCCGAAACACTCGAAATTCATATCGCAATTAATATCGGAACCGTTGTTCCCATTAAATCATCTAAAAAAAGAGTTATATATAAGACTTGTTCTGAAAGTCAAGGGATTCACTTCTCTATATTCCATACATAAGTAAAGATGTGTTTATTCCTGGAATACTTATTTGATTACAAAGATGATAATAACCTTGTTTATTATTTTAAGTACCCATCAAATATTGTATTCAATTATTTTAATTTGATTGATCTGTTTATATACTAATCATTGATTTATTGTTATTCTGTGCTTTCGAACGGATTTAAGACTTGTAAGTATTCAATAAATTTTCATTTATATTCAATTTTTATTAAATTCTGTATTTTTGAGGAAATTCGAAATCATTTTTAATTAAATTATAACTATTTTTCTTCTAAAGCCTTGAGACTAATACCAGAATTTAGTCTTAAAGTCATTTTTATTATAATTGATTACACGATTATTATAACTTTTTTAAGGAATTCTGAAAAATAGTCTCAACTCATTATTTCCGAAATTATTTTAAACTTTTTAGGAATGTTTTTATATTTGATTTCATTAATACATTTAAAGTATTGACGCATTTGAAGTCAAACCAAATCTATGTTTTCTTTGAATTACAGGAATAGTTTTCAGTAGAAATGATTTGCAAAAATCCAGTGATTTATTACAAAAAAGAGTTATTCATATATAAACAGAAAAAATTAATTATAATTAACTGACTTTTAGACGAAATATTTGATGAAAAAAACAGTTTAATTAACAGAACAGGAATTGCATCGGTAGTGGTGTAACGCTATAAGAACTACAGTGTCTGGAGTTTGTGGTCTGCCGGTGCTCTGCGTTTGTCCTTCATGGTCATTGTGCTGAGCGCTCATATAACTCATCTCTCATATAAAACTGGCATTAATTTGGTTCTAACCATTGGTTCTGATATATAACTCTGTGCGGATCACTCCTAAAACATTGGCAACAGGTTTGCAAAGAAGTGGTGCACACAAACAGCAACAGCACAACACAAGTGGCGCAACTCTGACAGCAAAAGAAGAACAAAATTCTTTAGTAAACTTTTTTTTTGACAAAATCGTCGTTCACTCTCTCCCTCTCCTCTTCTCTTCTCTCAAAACTGGGATTATATAAGAACTTGAAATCAAAAGTTTTTTATATGAGTTCTCTATATTTAAATCAAAGTGTGTTTTGTTTTCTCTAATTATTGTCTCAAATATTGTTTTGTTATGAAAATAATTTGTTTGAAAATGAATTTGTCGTCGAATTTGACTCAAAGTTTTATAATTCTCTACTTTTTGTTAATAATTAATAACAAAATCTCTTGTATTACACAAAATGAATCCCTTCTGGCGTCGCAACACTTCAGCCGAATATTAAAAGAGGCCAAATGTCATACACCTGTGCCCAGAGTGGTCAACATTCAGGAAATATTTCCGAGTGCCACTAAGAAATACATCCCTCACTGCACTTTAATGCATTATTGCGGTTATGACACCGGCTGTTGTCGACAGGAGAACGAAAGATGTGTTCCTAAGACTGTGGCTGACGTCGATCTTTACTTCTTTACCGTTGAGTTGACTCCGAGGGGACAGAAAAAAGGAGTCGAAATGATAACTATGCAAAACCACACCGAATGCATGTGTCAACCAATTAATGACAGTCCCCGTTAAGACTCTGTTCCGATACTGATTTCAACCGCCGGTTCCAGTGGTTACGCCAAAAAAAGACATTTTCTGTATTATATATATGATGTGTGCCTCTCATCAAATCATATAATTTTCATTTTATTTATTTATTTATTTTAATCCTCCGATTATTTATGTATCGATTTGTGATAAGTATTTGATTTGAATGTAATATTAAATCAAATAATTGCCAACTCTTTCATCAATTAATTGTTTATTTAGCGAAACATATTTTATAGACTAATATTCAATAGAAATATTGTTAAATAAATACTAATTGTTTGCTGACATTGAAAGCCATCAAAAGTCATTTTTTGTGTGTAATATCTTTGACTCCTAAGTTATTACAGGTTTGGGGTTTGTATTTCATATCAATATTCTTGAGGCAAACCTCTCATTATATTATAGACATTAAGTTCCTATTTTTAACGGTTTTAACTTTTCTAAAAATATTTGAGCTCTACTTAACTAAAAAACACTAAAAATTATTTAATAATTAATCAAAACTGAAGACTCTTTGAAAGCTCTAAATTTAATTGAAAATTAATCACTTATTTCTCAAAAATAGATCTCTTGTTATTCAAATAAATAATAATAGTTTTGTTGAAATTTTTGATCAAATATTTTGATTAAATATATATTAAAATGATTTTTATATACAAATTAGTCTAATACTTCAGGTTTTTGTTCAATAGTTTAGTTCTTTGTATAACTTTCTAAACGAGAAATAATTTCCTTATGAATAGTAATCACTTAAACATCAATTTTCTAATGGATCTGATTATCGTTTTGCAAGTTTATGAAAAAAATTCTTAAAAATTAGTAATAATTTACTTAAACTTTATTTTTTTAGGAAAATTTATGTAAGTATTCACGAGATGTGTCTCACAGTCTCTCACAGAGATTTCAGTGATAAATGATTCGGATATTAATTATAAGAAATTATATTAAGAGTAAGAAATGATAGTAACAAACATTTCTCTTTTGTCACAAAATAAAAAAGGGTTTTAACGTTAAAAAATGGTTTAATTTCTCAGATAATTATATCTCAGACACAAAGTATGCCCACAATCTGATTGTCAAATATAATCTCTTATATAATTCACTGCTATTTTATACTCAGTTATGGCTCAAAAGGGTTAGAAAAGTAAGAATTAGAGAAAGGAAGTGATAGTCACTAGAAATGATAAATGAGTAAGGTCATTTAAGCAATTTTTTAAAAATATTTGAAAAGACTTTCGTCTTCGAAGTTATGTCATTAGATAACAATGAACTCCAATATTTAGAGGTCTGTTCACCCAAAGTCTGCACCAAAAATCTGTTTCTAATCAGAATATTTTTCTATTTTATTGAGTTATGAATATTTGATTCATTTGTTAACAAAACTGAAAACGACTGAACGGCGCTTAAAATATAAGATATTTATTCAAAAATGTTAGAAATTTTCCGTCTTTTATGTCTTCATTGCCATTAAATTAAAGGTTAGTAATGAAAAGTTGATTCAAAATATTCCAAATGAGAGAGCATTGAATCATAACTCAGCAAGATGCTATTTCTGGTATTCATTAATATTTACCTCAGAATTCCTTGTTTTGAAATTTAAAATAATCTCTTAAAGACTAAACAAATATTTTAAGAGATTTCACTTTCTCTGACATATTTCCGAATTCCAGGTTTCCATTTAAATAAGATTTCAAACAATTATATGAATTTTTAAAATACTTTTCCCTCACAAAACACACATACTCTCTCCCTCTCTCTCTCTCTCTCTCTCTCTCTCTCTCTCTCTCTCTCTCCCCTCTGAAAATTTGTTGAAAGCTATGAATTATTTAAAAAAGACGCCATTGAGTCGAATTTGAAATAATTAAGAATATTATGATTTCAAAAGAATGATAACAACAAAATTGGATTTAATTGTAATGCTTTGGGGCTTATATTAAGTAAACTATTTTAACAAACCTTCAGAAGAATATTAATTTTAAATCAAAAAACAATTTCAAAGTCTGTTTCGATTGCACTGAATATAAGGGAAAATAACAAAATTTCAAATCACTTTTGAGACGAAACATAATTGAGATTATCATTGGTTTAATCGATTTGATACTTGCAATTATTTTGGCTTATAATTTCCAGAGACAAAGTGGCCTTGATATTTTTCATCGTGATATTTTAGATAAGAGTTAACTCAGGAAAAACAAATGAATATCCGTTTTATGTCCGTTAGCTTCAGATATAATTATCTGAAAATAAGAACATAAAAGGTATTAACCCTTTGTAGTAACCCTTTCTTAATCATTAGTAAATCATCCTTGGTCATTTGATGAGATAATAGAACAATATAATCAAATGATTTCCTTTAAACTCTAATATGTTTTCCCAAAATAATAAAAAAACGATTTGGAGATACAATAAATGACAGTAAAGGAATCCACAGTAATGAGGTTGTGCTGAGTTGTGATGAGTTGATCGCTGACTAATTTATATTTTATTATATTTTGCCGAAACAAACCCTTAGAATAGAAATCTATTGAATTCTGTGTCAATGGAGTGAATAGTTTTGTTATTTTTGAACATTTATGTCGATTATCGGAATCATGTCATTCATTGAAGAGATTCACTGCAATCCCGGATTGTTTTTAGGTGTTTAAGGAGTTACCTCTTCATAAGAATTGCAAATGAGTTTACTTTTTTCTTAACAAAACCAAAACAAACCTCGAATTCCAATAAGCGATCGATAAAATGTGAGATTAAATTAAGATATAAATGGGTTTCAAATCTATATTAAGTTATTATCAATACCTCGAGTATAGTTTCAGTGAAAATCCGTTTATATCTCAATTAAAACATCAGTAATTATATTCGGGGTTAGTTTTTATAAATACTTACTTTAATTGGTTTTTGAATATTTAAACATTTTTTGTTCAAAAATTATTTATAATTTATTCAAATTATCTGTTATTAAATTAAATGAATTTTTATTATAAAAAGTGCTAAATTGGATACTCAGTAGATGTGAACAAGGCAATCTTCTACTGAAAAACAGATTCATTTCTCTTTAACAATCGATAATTAGCTTGATAATTGAGCACAAACGAGAATTTAGGATACGCTTGATAAAATTTAATGATGGGTTTTTGTACAAATGTTTACTCGTTTTAACTCTTAATGTCTATAAGTTTTGATTACAAATGTTTTTAGGAAAGAATAGTAATAACAATAATAATTAAATTGAATTACATAACTTTTCGAGGCCTTCACTCAAGACGTAAGTTCAAGGTTATATCCAAGGTGTTAATCCAAAAAAAGTTATTTTAACAATAAAATGTTTATTCCGAACAAATTATGACATATTTTTCAAGAAAAAGAGTTAAGAATCTATTCCTTAATTTAAAGAAATTTTTGTATTAAAAAAAGTGAGACTTCACTCACTCTTATGGTTCAAAAATCGTGTTTTGAATTAAAAAATCTAAAATCATTCGAGTTTTGCAATCATTGGAAGTAAAGAAATTGGAAATAATTTAGAAAATGTTTGTTAATGAGAAGCAGTTAAGAAGAAAATTTAGCAAGGTAATTAATTGTCAGATTATTTGTTGAAAATTATCGATTAAATCCTAAGATTTAGGAATCAATTTTAAATGCAATTTAACTTCTCTTTTGCTTTTGATGTCAATAATAATTGTCTCTAAATTAATGTAAAACTAGTTTTTGGACTCTTTTGAGATTTCAGTGTTTAATGCAATTGATGTCAATCCGACCCCTTATATATATTTTAAAGGACTAACCGTTTTCACAATTTCTCAAAAGAATTTTTAAAATATTTCTTAAAAGAAGAGTCAGTAATGGTATGGATATAAACGTAACGCGAAATTATTAGCAGTAATTGTGTGCAAAACTTGTATCAGTTTCAGTGTTTATTCACTGCCAACGAAACACTTGAAGAAAAGGTTTGTCATCTGATTTACTGATTAAAAGATAATAATTTTTTTCTGATAAATTAGTTCTTTAATGAATGAAAGGTTGTTTTGAAAGTTAAAATTTTTCTTTTCTCAGCACAGAATCACTTTTTTGGACCTCATTTTAGAATTTAATTTCTTTTAGTTTTGTTATCACTTTAGAGAAGTGCTCTTCAGATACTGAAGAGTCAAATGTTTTGAAAAGTTTACGATGTCGTCAATAAAACCACTTTTTGTGACAATCACTTTAATCCTGCAATTATTGAAATGTCGTTCGAATCTGATATCAATGAACGACTCACTCCTGGCTTCACAACATTTCAGTCGTATCCTCAAAGAAGCCAAATGTGAGAGTCCTGTGCCTAAAGTCATACATATAAATGATTTAATTCTGAGCGCAAAGAAAAAGTTTGTTCCCCATTGCACTCAACTTCACTTTTGTGGACATTTCTCGGGCTGTTGTCGTCAGGAGAACGAAGAGTGTGTCCCCAAAACTATAGAAGACGTGAAACTATACTTTTGGGTAATTGAGTTATTACCCGATGGCAAACAAAGGAAAGGCGTCGAACATATAGTTATGAAGAATCACACAGAATGTCACTGTCAACCCATCAATCACAACATTCCTCGATAGGACTCACCCATTAACCTCTCCTATAATACTTTATAAACTAATATTCAATTTTTTTAATCTTTTATTTTTTGAAATTCATTTAATTTGAATTCATTTTATTTATATTTATTTATTTATTTTTGTGTTTTAAATGTTATAAATCTGTTTCTTAGAAAACAATTATTAAAATGAAATATAAGCCATAGTTTTAAACAATTAACAGAATATAGGGTTCAATCAATTATCTGCAAAATTAATATGTGTAAACTATTTATTATTAATATAAACTTGTTTAATTTTGATCTTATTTCTAAATATTCAGTCGTCCCATCTCTCGATTGGCATAATATTACAATTATTTATCAAGGATAATTATAGGCATTTGATTATAAGATTACAATTTTGTTAATTTTGTTAATTTCAATATTATTGGGAATCCCATCAAGGAAAACTATCTCTAAAAAAACATGTTATTTATTTAAATTGCCTTGGTTACTATGAATGACCCCAAAAAATATTTTAAAATTTGTCAAAATTTTGAAGTTTTATCTCAAAGCTATGGCCAAATTCGCACATCTTTTAAGCCAATGTATGACATAAATGTAGTTCTCCTGGAGTTTAATAATAACGGAAAACACTGTACCTAATCTTCATTTATTATTATTTATAATTTATATATAAATAATTTAAAATAATTTATTTCATTCATTTATTAGTTTATATAATAAATATTATTATTAAATATCGGAAAATAAATTTTATTTAATTATAAAATTGATATTAATTTTTGAATTCACTCTTTTTCTTATGAAAAGATGACTGACTCTTAATGTATAGTTTCTCAGCATTTATTGAATTATCTTTTGATATAATGTCTATTTAAGAGATGGCCAGAGGGTCAGACATAGCCCACTCAGCAACTCAAGGATGTCACTGAATAATATGAAAGTCAGTAGAAAAACATGTATCTGACCCGACCTCAATGACCGACTCTATTGGCAGAGTATGTCCTCCACTCCCTTTTGTCTCAATTCGATTAAACTAATGATTATATTGTATTTGAATATCAAAATAATTGACTCTTAAATTTGTGGTAATTTTCCAAACAAACAAAAAATACAAATATTTCTAAAAGTGGTTAAACAATGATTGATAGAAGTACCCTTGCTCATTTACTGTATTATAATAGAATAAATATAATCATTATCTGAATAATCTCTGATTTTTTGATATTTTGATTGGTATTAATTATAATTGAATTCAAATAAATTATAGATTTAATAAAAAGTTATGAATTTTTCAAAGATTATATTAAGCAATTCCAACATTAAACTAACCTTGGTCAATTGCTGGAAATAATCATTTTAGAATCTCATGAAGTGATGGTTATATTTAGAAGGACTTAAAGAGTTTAATTCCTCTAATAATTTAGTTATATAAACATAAAACTAACCTTGCTTATTATAACTTACAAAGAATTGCAAAAGAATTTGTTTTTATAATTAATATGCAAAACAAATTAAATTAAAGTATGTGCTAGATATTTTACTAATTAAATAATTCTCAGTTAAGTAAAAAAAAAGTTTAAATTCATTTATAGTTATTTCAATTGAAATAAAAAATTTATGACATATTTGTGCGAAACTTTGATTTTTATTACACTTTAAACTTAATTAATACTCTTTTAAGAAAAGCCATAAATCCATAAATATGATGAGTGCCTTGTTCATATTTGCTAATGCGTTAATATTATACAAAATGATCAATCACTCATTTATTTAACACTATTTAACATTCAATTCAATAGAAAACATTGAAAATTGAGATTTTTTGCAACATTTAAATATACTTTTATTAAATGTACCTTGAAAATTTTGAAATATTCAAAGAAAAACAACTTATATGCTTGTAATTACTGATGTAAAGCTATAAATCTAACCTAGACACTAGTCACCAGACAAAAGATTCCAATGATTTGATGTTTTTCTAATTAAATTTATGTTATATTCAGTGATAAGAAGTCAATCGTTAGTTTGAATTATTGACGGCTCAACAATTGTAAGACATTTGCTCTTAGAATATAATAAAGTTTTCAATCAAAAGATAATTTTAGTATTGGCTTCAAATGCAGAGATGCGCACAAAAATACCATCAAAATTGAAATTTTTGAATTCCCCATTACTTTAGGGTTAGGCTCTTATATTGAATTTCAAGGTTGATTTGTAAAGTCTATTATTTCAGTGACTGATCAGCATTTGCTATTCGATTAATTAAATTAACTAGCTGAGCTTGTGTAAACTAAACTATGAACATAGAGAATTATAATTAACACTTATAAACCTGTAATTTTATGTATTATGAATAACAGATAATGTATTTTTTGACACCAAATAAATATTAAGTGAAAATCTTATCTTTTTTTGAATCAACTTTTGCTATGAATTATTCAAAATTAATTGATTTTATTGTTGGAAAACCTCCCGCTTTCTTCTCCTTCGAGAGCCAGAGTCGAAAGGCTCACCCATTCTTTGATTCTGGGATCTTATTTAGAAGAAATGTTATATGAATTGAGAGCATAAAAGAAATGTTTAATTAAAAAACAAATCAAATCCTTGAAAATCGAAGAAATCTTTTGCAAAGAAATAATGATTTTGTGTTCAAACGATTCTTAGAATTACTTCAATGAATAGTTATTAAGAATTTTAATAAAAACTTAATAAATCTTATCTTTTTAGAGTAAAAGCATATTAAAGGGACTAAAGATTTTCTTTAATTTAAAGTCGAATCAAGAGTTAAATCAAGAGTCAAATCACAAATTTTATAAAATTTTCCTCAAAAATAAGTTAAAACATTTTGAAATTCAATGAACTGAAGATGTTTTTAGCATTAATTAGTTTACGAAATAGCGATAAAAGTCGCTCCATAGGGACAGTACCCGACTCTTGGCATAAAATTACAGTAGGTTTTGATGGATAAAAGCCTCAAAACTTTAAGTTCAGATAATTATTCATTTAAGTAAATGTTATTTCTATGATGTCCTTGGATTCGATCCAGTGTTTGGGTCGGCTATCGCTTGAAATGTGCCTCCAGTTCTTGTGCTCGTTTTACCAGTGCTTTCATTTTGTTCCGACAATTAAAAGTGAGCCAAAACTTGTGACCATTTCTAAGAAAAATATGTTAAAATGTGTAATATTTGTGTTTATAATGCAAATCAGTTTTGGTGAAAGTGTTGACAATCCGTCACTTATGGCGGCCGAACATTTCGCCCGAATTATGAAAAGTGCAAAATGTGATAAACCGGTGCCAAGAGTTGTATATTTGGCAAAACTTTTTCCAAAAATCAATAAAAAGTATATCCCTTTCGCAACACTTTTGTCTTTTTGTGACTCGAGTACGGGTTGTTGTAGTGATGAAAGTCATAGATGTGGTCCTAAAACTGTTCGACCCATAACTCTACACTTTTTGGCACTTGAATTGACTGCTGAAGGAAACAAAAAGAGTGTTGAAGCCATCACTTTTGATAATCACACTCAATGTCACTGCAGACATATTAACAGGTACTAAGAACTTAAATGTTCTAGATAACATTTTCATACATCCAAGATAAATCCATCAAAAATTATTTGCTTTTTTGATATTTTTGTGAATATTTTGATATATTAAGTTATTTTAGTTTAAATTCTGAATAATTTGAACAAAATATTAAATTTTTGAAACAAATTATTTAATGAATTAATGGAAAGTTTTCATATTTTTGCTTTTTATTCTATCATTTAACTTGATAGATCTATTTTAAGATACTCATGGAACATTACCATTATTGCAAAAGAATTAGCTATTTATTCTTGATTTGATTTTAAATTAAACTTAAAAATTATTCGATATATTTATGAAAACTTTATTAAAGTTAAGTTTATTTTAAATTAATTTTTATTTTATATTAAGAGATGAAAGACTGGAAGTGAAGCAAACAATAGAAGACCTTTCAGTTCAACCAAACGTTACTTTTATATCAAATCAATTGGAATTACAAGACTTGATTCAAAACAATTCAGCGAAACCTATTTATTGGAGACATTTAATAACCATATATTTAATAATTTTAATGATTTCCTTTCGAATTAATCATAATTTAGACATTCATTTATGATTCCTGTAATTATCATTTCATTGTTGAGTTTATTTTCATAAAAAATTTAATAAGTTATTAATATATTATAAATTGCCTCCAATGACTTACAAAGAGCTTACAATTTGTGAAACAATACTTTTAATGGTTTATTACATTTGTATACATTATATGTGTATATATTATATTCGCAAAAATAAAATGTAAGGAAACTTTTTTTTTGCAAAAGTTATGGAAATGTTTTTAATTTCAGTTTCGCTAAAATTTTATTCTTTATTGAAATTCTCGTCCAAAAGAGATAACCTTTTAGATCATCGGCTGATCAAATGAAGGGTCAACTCAAGGATATTGGGTCAGACTCTTGAGATAATCCTTTTCTCTAGTATTAAGAATTAGAATTTCATATTTTGACCTAAAATTCGCTTTTTAAAAGATACCCCCTTGCTCATTGCTTATATATTAGCTAGGTTAAATGTAAAGTTGTGTTAATTAGAAAATATTAATTGAATAGACTTTAAAAATGCTGAGTCGAAGGCTAGTGAACTACTATTTAAGCAAAAGTTATTATTGATAGGCTGTGCAAAAAGTATGACTTCAATGCCAATGAAATTTTCAAACATTAAATTCTTGTGTTTTTATTAAGTTTTAAGTCTTTAGAGGAACTCGTTTTCTATGAATATTATTATCGATATTTTAAACACTAAAAACATATTAAACTTTAAACGATAAAAATCTTTAATCGTAAAACTTTTTAGTTATTTAAACACAAAAATAAAGAATAAAATTCCGAGAAATGCTTTTTTAGAAATACTTTTCGTTATTTTATAAATAGAAATCATTTGAATAAAATT
The DNA here is from genome assembly GCA_034695785.1 of Galumna obvia. Lineage (NCBI taxonomy): Eukaryota > Metazoa > Arthropoda > Arachnida > Sarcoptiformes > Galumnidae > Galumna > Galumna obvia. Next base: position 24,346 of record JAQFZM010000313.1, read on the forward strand.
AAATAAAGTGTTGAAATATTTTAATCTTTTTTTACAATTGTTTTCAAATATGTATTCTTTTCGTAAATTTTTTGAATTTTGTTTATTTCTCTCATTTTATTCATTAATTGTCTGTAAAACTGAGAGAGTCTTCTATTATGTGACTGATCTGACAAACACCGATTGGGATACTTTTCGGATCAGTTATTCTAATGATAGAAAATCAATACCAAGAGATTACATCGCGTGGGCTCTCTTTTCAAACACAATCAATGAGACCGGGTATGTATGCTATAAATATATGCTTGGTAATATCAATACTATATTATTAATTACTTAATTTGTCAAAACTCTTTTTCTATATAATTTCGAAGCTATCAATCATTGATCATGGTGATTCACTTATTTGAAAGCCTTAATTTGTATTTCTTAGGAATTATTTTCTTTTATTGATTTATTCGAGTTTTATCTTTAGTTCAAATTTCAGACGAAATTTATAAATAGTTTATTCTATTTATAATAGATTTTGAAAAATATTTTCAATTCATATCAAAGAAATTGACTTTCGTTTCAAGTTCTTACCAGAGATGTTCAAGGTATTCACGTGATCGAGAGGAGAGGAATCGCATGGGTGTATGGGTTAGACCAAGACTATTTTTTTGCAATAAATTATGAATATTTGATAAGCTAGATTATTTATATGGTGACAACAATTATGATTAATGAGAGGAATATCCCTTCATTTTCATATATCCTCTCCTCTTGACATCACTATTCAAAAGTGAAATTTTGTGGATTTTCCCTGAATTGCTTGAATTGCGACTATTTTGTACCCTTGAAATTGAAATATTCTTTTCATTTTATATATAACTTATATATAAAATTTTATATAATATAAGACATAAAAGATGTAAATCTGGTAATAAAAGAATTTTTAGTAAATTTTATGATTTTAGTGATTGTTTTCTGTCATTTTAGACAACTTTTGTGTAAAATATGAGCGGAATTTCAATTAAGTTATTAAATGACAATTAATTTCACTTTCAGGCAATCAATTGAGTGATTACTTTAGAGAATATTATTACGAAAAAACCATTTTCTCAAAACAATAAATCAATTTTTAAGTATTAAATTCAAGTAATAATTATTTATTTATGTTTTAGTTTCGCTCAGTTAGAAGTTCACACAAACGGCAGAGCAGAGGACAGTGCACAGGCATATCATGCAGGTTTCATTGAGGGGTATTTGACCGCTCAACTAATGGCAATGCATTGGAGGAATCAAATTGACTTATACTGTGATAATCACGAAAAGTATTGCAGAAAATTGTTTAAATTCTTGGATAAAAATCTGAATATAACTCAAGAAACTGTTCGCTCAAAACGAAATTCGAGCCCTTATTGGCATCAAATCGGACTCGTTTTGGAACAGTTGACTGGACTTCAGGACGGATATAATGTTAGGCTTTGGGCTCACAAACCAGACAAACCCCGAATGCAAGTCGACTCTAAAGGAATGATTTCTCTAAGTTTAATACCAGAGTTGAGTGAATTAGAGCTGACTCTGAATAAGTCAAACACAAATCAAGTTCGTGAGGGCTCGTGTTCTGCAATTGTCAAACCATTAGAAGATGGAACTGATTTATTTGTTGGACACAACACATGGGTCTGGTATAGTATGATGCTCAGGGTCTTCAAGAAATTAGAATTAAATTACAGACAAACCCCTTCTTCACCAAAATTAATACCGGGCAGAATATCTGCATTTTCGTCATACCCTGGTTATTATTAATAAAACACTGAATATATTTTAAAATTTAGAGCATTTCAGGCGCTCTCACATCAATTGATGACTTTTATATCCTGTCCTCTGGTCTCGTAATTCAGGAAACGTCTATAACAAACATAAATTCTGAGCTCTGGAAATACGTCGGACCACAAAAGGTTTTACAGTTCATTAGAAATTTAGTGGCAAATCGTTTGGCAGAATCTGGAGAGGAATGGACTCAAATATTTGAAGAGCACAACAGCGGAACATATAATGACCAGTTTATGATCATTGACTACAATCACTTTCAAATTGGAACTCAACTCAAACACTTATCCAATGATTTACTCTGGATTTTAGAACAAATGCCAGGAATAGTCTCAACCGGAGATGTGACGGGTATTTCATAAAACAATTAACAAAATCTAAAGGAAATACATATTTCTTTCAAAGATGTGCTCAGAAGAGAAGGCTATTGGGCCTCATATAATGTACCCTTTTTTGAACAAATATTCATAATAAGTGGTTATAACAAATTGGTTGAACTCTATGGCGACTATTATTCATATAATAAGACCGCCCGCGCCCTCATCTTTAAGAGAGAACAGGTATTAAAATAAAATTATCTTTTAATAAACTATTCACAGATTTGTTGATAAAAGTCAAAAGTGAAGGATTTGTCGACACTTTACAGTCTTATGCGATACAATGACTTCGAAAACGATCCTTTGAGTCGTTGTAAATGCAAACCTCCCTATACTTCAGAGTACGCCATCGCTGCTCGCAATGATCTCAACGACCCTTTTGGTAGTTATCCCTTCGATGCCATCGGATTTAGAGATTGGGGTGCAGTCGATGTAAAGATAACCAGTTATGATATGTTCAAACACTTTGAAATGTTGGTCGTCAGTAGTCCTTCTTATGAAAGACACCCACCTTTCCAGTGGTCGACAACTAAATTACCAAAGACTATAAGACGGGAAGGACTTCCAGATAAGTGGCAGTTCGGTCCCTATTTTATTAGATGGTATCCCTATGAGACCATCGCTGCTAACTTTACCATCGCTGAGATAACCGCCCAATGAATACCTGATTAAAAATTATTTATTTTATTAAATGATTTAAATTTATATAAAATTTAAATTAAATCTAATGTAAAAAAAAACTACAAAAATATTCTCTTAAAACAACTGCCAAACGATTCAAATATATTTTATTTTATTTAAAATTAAAAACTATTTTAAATTAAAATGAAATTCACTTTAAATATGAGTGAAGTCTTCAAATAAAGACTTCACTTTAAGGCATTTGTAGACTAATTGAAGGTATGATTAGAAGTCATAATCAATGATTATATCAAATAAAATGAGATCCTAAGAACCGGTGTTTCAATGAGGGGTCGGTTTCTTGCCGTCGACGTAGAAATTTCTTGTGGCCGCCGGTAGTGTCAGACGAATGCCGTCCAACTCTTTGCTCAGAATTATTTGACAGCCTTTGGATAAAAACATTAGATTTTAAACAAAACTAACGCCAAAAACAGACTTAATCTTGAATTAGGTTTAAGAAATGGCGCCATATCTAACATATCCTCCTCTTCTTCTTTAGGTTCGCACAGTTTCTTATAAAAGAGAGGATCCACGTATACATGACATGTGCAACAGGCCAGGGATGCCTCACACGCGCCCTCGATCTCAATGCCATACTCGTGAGCCAAATACATGGCATTATCACCTACTCTTCCCTTTACTTCAGTAGGTTTTCCCTCTTTGGACACATATATGACTTTAACTTCTTCTTCGGCACTGATTTTCTTCACAGAGTTTTTGTTGACCTCTTTTTTATCACAAAATTGTCTCAACCTTTGAGTCAATAAAAACGATGTATTTCTTGGATTCAATCGATTGAAAGTATATCTAAACAAATATAACATAATTTCATTTGAATTAACTCTAAATTAATGATAAAAAAAGCTTTATTTCAAAAATAAATACAAATTTTGAGACAATGTTTACAAACAGAGATTTAAATGTGTTCTGCATTTGTGTCGATAAACAAATTACGTCTCAAATATTAAAACTTCATTTATTTCATTAAATAATTTTATTGAATAAAATTAATTATAAAATCAATGATTAAATTATGAATTAAAATAAGTAAAAATTGATCTCAAACTCATTAAATTAAAATCAATAAAAAGTGAATATTATCCCTCACTAACCATACGGTTATATAATTTCAGTTAATTAACAACTTAATCACAAAAAATGTACAAAAACTTAATCACATTATTTCTAAATTTCTTCATAATTGAGAGTATATTTTAAATATAATTTTTATTTAAAATAAAATAAATTATTTGTTTAGTTGTCTCAAATCAAAGCGCTTTCAATGTCGAGAAGATTTGGTACAATAAAGACAATAAACGAATAGAAGCGCCCGACTCTTTTCCTGATAATTACTTAGAGTCTTTAGAAAAGCCAAGATCATATTCCAGTAATATTCTTACAAATTTAAAAGGTATTCAATAATATATTTTCAAAATAACTAATAATATTTGGTAATTGTGGCCAAACATAAAAGCATTCATTAGAGACAGTCTTTGCGTTTCGAAGTGTATATTCAAACACTTGAGTAACTGTCGGGAAGAAATTAATTGTGTCTGGAGTTGTCTCTCACAACAAAAAGATGATACAATTGAAATAAGTGATGAACAAAATGACGACGAAATCGTTGTATTGAGGAAAAAACTAGACAGTTCTCCCGACACCGAATCAGATTCATTGACCTCTAAAGATATCGTCCACTTTTTTATTTGTTTCTCCAAATGTATGACCAAATACTTACCCTTTAATAGACCCCGACTTAAACAGTTTATCGTGTGTTTGTCCTATAAATGTATTTGTTACGGTCGATAATCTCGATCAATAAATTGAGGGTCATTTTAGTAAAGGGTTCATTTCATTTATTGATTAAGTTTTTAAAAACATTTCCCCAATTCTTGAAAAAGTAATACAATTAGTATTTCAATTAATTTTAAAAAATAAAACATTTAATTAATTACATTAATTCGGTTTTAATTACAATTACAATAATCTAAGTAATCTAACGAAGGATGATCACAAAGTTTGATCATTGGATCAATTGGTGATGTCTTTTAAGTTCTATTAAATGAGGTTAATATTTATCGCTATCAGACAACACATCGATTGTATACTTATTGATAACTTCTCTATATTTCGGTTTAAATGACTCTCCGCTGTCTGTAGTGATGGTATGAGTTCTCATAATACCGGGTCGTCCCCGTTTAGTACGTGGCTTATGTTCACCTCGGTCATAATCAAAATCATCTGAGTGTTCGCCATCTTCGCCTTGTCCCTCATAATTGTCACCACTTGGTCCATCATGAGCGCCATTTTCGCCATGTTTGCAAGGGGCTTTTTTCTTTCCCTTCTTCTTTTCCTTTTTTGGTTGGGGCGGCCTTTGATTCTCCTGTCCTCTTATGGAAGCACTCGAAAGCTTAGAATAGCTGTAAATTCAAACCAATTGAGGCATCGATTGGTTTAAAACAGATTCTATTCAATAGTTTTAACGAATGACTTACGGAACAAAAGACAATTTGGGAATAAAGAAGTCTTTGGGTGCCTGAGGGTTTCCTCCCGTTCCTGTCGTTGTTGTCGTTCCTCCAGTCTTTGGTGGTTCCTTCTTATTCTGTTTATCGTAAAGGCTATCATGAATGGAGTGGTGGCTGTCGTCGTCGTATTCGTCGTCATACGGGTAATCACATTCACTTAAATGTATGGCACATATCATCAGAAATAAGACACGAATTGAGTTCTGAAATTTCATTGCAATTGTTTTCATACAAACAAACAAAAATCAAATGAATTTTGTGGTAAAAATAAGAGAATATAAGCCTTTTATCAACTTTTCTCACAAAACCCTCTCCAATAAGAACAGACTTAAAGGCAATGAACCGAAGAATTGAAAAATATTTTCTTTACATATATTTTGATAAAAACATTAAATTATATGAATTTGTTTGCAATTAACTGATTGTAATTCACTTTTTTTTCAAATAAAAACTCTTTAAATGATTTGTCAAAAAATCAAACTCTCGTTAAAGACTTTAAGCTTTTTATTAATTTCAATAAAAAAGTTTAACTTTTTGTTTCTTAAATATACTAAAAGTATTTCAACAGATTGTCGGACAGCGAATGGGGACTCACAAAACCAAAATTATATGTAATTGAAGCACACATTTACCGGAAATTCAAGGATCGGCTCAATTTGTTAGTGAGATTGAAGACAATAATTGTTAGTAAATCATGCGTTCAATTAATCAAAAGTTTGAACTTTTATTTTTCATTAAGTTTTTTATACCACAAAACCAGACGTTTAGTAAAAATTGCTTTTATTTAATGTCAAATCTAACAGTGTTTGTATTGAACCGGATTCAATAGATCAGAAAATTGAGCTGGATGATACTTTCACCAAGATAATTGTATCATTGAAATTAGATTCACATGTATTTTAAATTATATTTAATACTCTGTGAATGAGTTGATAAGAAAATTGAGTAAAAACTTAACAAAAGAGAGAAAAGAAAAAAGAGATTCAAAAGAAAATACGACTAAAAATGAAGATTTCATACAAAAACTTTAAAATAATTTCATTTTTTCTCAATTGAAGTGAAAAAAGTAAAGAATTGTTTGATATTATAGTCACAGTTTTACTATTCTGTGCTTTTCTCTCAATAATTGAAGCATTGAGTGCAGAGACCGGACAAACTTGTAATGGACTGACGAGACTCAGACAGACTTACAGAGTCTGAGAGACAGACGTTTCAGAGTATAAGACCTTAAATGGAGTCGTTTTATAGCAAACAAATTAAAAATGTTTTTAAGATAAGACGAATAAAGAAAGTTAGGAACGGATGGGATTATTAGAGTTGGCTGAGCGCTTGTTTGCCCCCAGGCATAGGCCCTAACTTTAGTAGCAAAAGGCGTTCCTCACTCATACATGAAAGTTAAGTTTTTGGTTAGACATCCATTCAGTATATGTTCACTAAAATTATGTAAATTTTAAGCGAAAAATCAAATAAAAATTTACATTAAATTTAAAAAATAATTATAATTTATTTACTTTTGAGACGAGTTTTTCAAAAAACAAAGACTAATATTTCTGTCAAAAGTGTTGTAAAACTTTTATATAAAGTGTTGTCCGAAGTCTTATAAAAAAAAGTTGTTTTTGTGTGGATTCAAATTCAGCTAAAAATGGCTCTCATTTTGCTCTGACTTTAAATTTTGAGTTTTTCTTTCACTTTTGATTGATCCCAGTTATGAATATAGTTTACCTGACACTTTTTCTATTGCTTAATAAATTGTCTTTTTGTTGGTCACAATGGATGCATTCAATGACATTAGATCCACACAATAAGTATGTCCTCCGATGGCTATTCGATGACCACAAACAACAAATTACTTTTAATGTTGTGGTAGAGACCAGAGGTTGGGTCGGTTTCGGTCTGTCGCCCAACGGAGGAATGGCTGGAAGTGATCTCATCATCGGATGGATTGATGATTCCGGGCGGACACACTTTCATGTGAGTGACTCACGAGTGAAAACTCATTATTTTGGTATCTTTTTATGCCATTCTCTGCAAAAGTTCATAAACTTTTGACTTATTTATTGTTTGCATTCATTTAATCAAAATTATTAATAATTGAGTTTAAAGTATTGTCTGATCGACAGTAAAATTGTCGGAAAATATTAATTTCAAAAATTATTATAATTTATATTTGACTCAAAATTTGTTTTTTTTGAGTTTAAATTTTATTTTAAACTTAAATTATTAAATAATAACTGAAAATTATTGGTGTTTAGGACCGGTTCGCAGAAGAGGAAGAATTACCGACTATTGATGACTCTCAGGATTGGCATCTCTTGAAGTCCGGCCAAAACGATACTCATATTTGGATGACTTTTACTCGCGTTTACTACACCTGCGATACAGAAATGGATTTACAGATAACGAGTGACATAACAAAACTAATTTGGGCCTACAGTGATATAAAGCCTTCCTCTGCCAATGCTATGCCTCAACACAGGACCAATACTCGAGGCACAAGAAGTGTTCATCTCTTGAGTATTCCGGGATATGATTTCAATGATAAGAATAAAGAGAAGGTCGATGTTTGGGATATCACCTCAAGAAACTTCTTAATCCCTAATAATTCGGACACAACTTATTGGTGTAGAGTAGAGACGGCGCCCTTCAAAGAGAAGGTTCACGTGATTCGGGTATTGTTTACCACAAATACTATTCAAAACAAACTAATGACTGAATCATAGATAGAACCAATAATTACTCCATCGAATGAGCCATTCGTTCATCATATGGTTCTGTATCGTTGTCTTCATCCGAACTCTTCTCAAATGGAGCCATACATTGGTCACAACGGAGCCGATTGTATGGACATCGCTAATATGCCCTATGATTTCATTCATTGCCAATCAATTTATATGGTATTACTCTATCATTAAATCAACTTTTATTTTAATCAGTGCTATAGGTATGGGCAACAGGTGGCGGACCCTTCAATCTGCCGGACAACGTAGGAATGCCTATCGCTGAAGATCACGAAACAACTTTTTTCTTGTTTGAAGTTCATTACGACAATCCCGAACTACTCAGCGATATATACGATTCCTCCGGATTAAGACTATACTATACCAGAGAATTACGTCAATACGATGCGGATACGGCCACTTTGGGATCAGTTGCCGACTATCGATTGCTAATCCCTCCAAAACAAGAGGCGGTGACAGTTGCCGGTCACTGTCATCCTAATTGTTTCAAGAATAAAATGCCGTCCACTGGAATCAATGTAATCGCAAGTCTACCGCACGGACACAAACACGGTTTGCAATTCATAATTCTGTCCTAAAATTAATTCATTTTTAAATTTATTTTTGTTTATATTTAGTTCAAAAAATTTTAGTCCGACATTTTCGCAACGGAACTGAATTAGAGCCGATCGCAGAAGAAAATAATTATGACTTTAATTTTCAAGACTTTCGGCGATCGTCCGAACGCCGGGTTATTCTACCGAACGACCAGATCACTGTTGAGTGCACGTATGCCACTAAAAACAGGGATCGACCCCTCTTTGTAAGTGTTCTCTTTAAGAAATTACAAATTTATTTAAATTACTATTGAAGGGCGGGCTCTCAACACAAGAGGAGATGTGTTTAGTTTTTATTATTTATTACCCGAGAATGAAAATGACCCGGACATGTGTCAGTGGATTAACCACAAAAACAGTTATGGAACTCTCAGATGTGGCTGAAGTCAAGAAGTATTTAAAACAAATATAAAAAAATTTTAATTAAAATATTTTTCTTTGTTCAGTACTTTCGACAACGATATGAATCCATTGATAGTAATTCCTTCGAATTATGCAAATCATAGACTCTCTGAATACGTATTAAATAAGAGCTTTTGGGACCCACAAGTGATGCGTTCCTCTCAACATCTGATCCGTTTTGCACCACAAAAGGCTCAGTGCTATTGGAGACAAGTGGAGGGAATGGATGAAAGTGACGAAATTGAAGAACTCATTGAATATCCAAAGATTGTCAACGAATATAAGGCGCCGATAAAGGAGTGCCGAACTCTTGTTATCAATAGTTTTCATAATTCTAATCAAATTTCATTGTTTTTATTGTTTTTATTAATTGTTTTAAAACTGTTTTAACACATTTTCTTAATTTATTTATTAATCGATTAACGAAAATCATATTTTCTGTGATGTCATTATAAAAGACCTGTCTTTCAGTCGTGTCTTTGGAAAGACATTTATCACTTTTTCCTTAATTTTACTATAATTTAAGTCTTTTGTCTTTATTTATGTTTTATTTTGAGCTCAATTTGATTCGATGCCAATTGATGTCAGATTTGATGTAAAAATTGTAAAATAATGTTTAGACCAATGTTTGGTATACCTGTGCTCTACTACTTAATCGTGTAAAAAGTTATAGACTTTTGATAATTGTTTTTCAATCATTTCTTAAATAATTTTATTAATTTATTTTTTAATTTCTAATGAGTTTTAACTAAAAAACTAATAAAATATGAATTTTAAAAATATTTAAATATTTTGTTTTTATCTGATTTTAAGAAAACAAAACAAACATTTCTTTTGATAAATGTTTGAATATTTGTTGGCATTCAATGGATGCGGAATTGAGAATCTATTTTAAGAATAGTAAGGAAAGAGTGGAAGGAGTGGTGACTTTCGCTGATGTCATCCTTTTTTAAAACATAGGCTTAAGTTAAATATCGGTTCTTTAAATATTTCGATAATGAAATATAAAATTTTATCTAAAATGTTGTTAAACACAATTAAAAGTGAAACATAATGTGGTCCTCATCGCAACCCACGAAACAAATGCCATCGACGAGAACGCAGTCAAACCATCCCAACAGACAGAAGTCACAACAGGTTTGAACTCTGATATTAATGAATATATTTTTAGATAAAATTCAAAACTTCTTAAATAATTAGAATTTTAATCAAAAGGTTGTCTATAAATATGTAAAACCATCGCAACCGATATATCGTCCGCCATCTGCGAGAGTCAATTATAACACTCGAAGTGGATCTCCTGAATCCCATTCCTCTTCGACGACATCGACCTCACAGTCCAACGAAACGAATAAATGCACGAATAAATCAAACGATTTCGGGAACCCTTCCAATGGTTGGTCTAATTCTCATTCATTTTATTATTTGTATTTTAAAGCTAAGATCAGTTCCACAGACTTTGAAGAGTGCACTAAAGAGATCGAAGTCCTTTGGCAGCAAAGAAGTGAACAATAACCAAGATTCAATCGCACAGTTGATGTCAATGGATGGGATTTCGTGGGAAAGCGTCACTTTAGTTCGTCGGGCGATTGAAAAGACTAATTCACTGACAATGAATCAATTGATGCAAATCGTGCGCATTCTTTGCAATAAAGCACTGGAGAGGTCGTGTTATGCCCGACCGCTGGCAGTAATCTGTCTGACCATTAATGAGAAACAGTCCGAAACCCCAAATCATTTATTCATTGAATCCCTAATCAATTGCCTTCGCGAGTGGTTTACAGAAAGAGATAAACTACGGCTTACTTCAGGCGGTGCGCGTCGTTGGACAGCATATGTGACATTTATTTCGGAGCTTTACTTGAATTTAAAGATTAGAAGCCGATCCCCAAATAACAGACCATACTTTTATGGTCGAAACGACGACTTCGACGACGAATACGATTTTAATTCCGTTCGACAAAACGATTCAACCATTTGTTTAATGATTGAAAAACAACAAAAACAGTTTTCTATACTTTTGTTTGACTCAATGCAAGCAATTCTATTAAACCCGAACTCAACGCCAACAGAGATTGAATGCCTTCAATCGGTTTTGCGTTCTTGTGGTCAGAATTAAAGATCTAATCACTATTAATCATAAATAATTACTGTTTTTAACCTTATTTTTAGGCAAATATATGGAAGAAGAGAATCGACTCCGAATGAAGACTCTTATGTTTATGATTAGAGACCTATTTTTGTCGCCCTTTTCTTCCCCTAATCTAATCAATTGCCAGAAGTTATTCCTGGAAATGATTGAATTGTGTTCGAGTCAGTGGAACTTCAATCAGTCACAACTAATTTATTACTTTCCATATACTAAACAAATCGACAATTGATTGACTCAATTGTTTTGTCGAATATTTGTTGGATTTTTACGAACAAAATATACGAAACGAAACTAAATATAAGTTTTTATTTATTAATATTTTAATTATTTATTGAATCGAAATTTATTTATTTGTTATTAATTTGTTTTATTTCAGATCAAATATCTGTCAATTTTTAGTTAAATTTATTTGTTTTAGATATTTTATATGAGCTAGTTAACTTTGTTAACATTGTTTCTACCAGACAAACTTATTTATTTAATGGAACTTGGTTACTAATTATAAAATTTTTTCTATTTTAAGCAAAATATTAGTTTTAATTGAAATGTTTTATCTGACGAAACATTTTTTATTTAAGCTAGATAAATTTTATTCGATATTTATTAATTGATAAGATTAGAACCGATGCTCTCAAATATATAATTTAATGGAAATCTATCTTCAAATCCAGTATTTATGCCAAACATTATCTAAAATCCCGTTTTGTTTATTAACAACACTATATCTGAGGGAAAGGTTATTGTTCTTGAAGTCGACTAAAACAGAGTAACCGTTAGATAAAAGATCAGGTATTGAAACGTTTGCATTAATACTAAAATATGGATCAATTGCTTTCTTATGTATTATTTGGTTCGAAGTTATAAATAATTTATTAAATCATTTCAACTCAAAAGAGATTTTAATTGATTTTTCGCTTTAAATTTATTTTTTTATTTATTAAAATTGAGAAAAAAGATGTTTTTTTTCACTTAAAATGTTTTCACTTAAAAGACTTTTTACTTATGTTTTGAATATTTACACAAAAAAATTATGAATAGATTTGAATGAATTTACAAATGATTTATAGATCAAAACCTTTCCATCATTTCGAGTACTACAGGAAAAACACTTAAAGGCTTTTTAGTGACACTGAAGTCGATTTGTGGCAAATTTTTGGTCACTTTTTGACAATTAGTTGATTCCCAGTGAAGATCATTACCGCAGAAGAGGTCAAATACTTCACCAGAAAAGCCACGAATTGCTTCTTTCATATAATCCTTTGATTTCTCATCGCACAGATCCTCACTATCTATAGCTTTGGTCGAACACTGAGTACTTTTACTCAAGAAACTGAATTTGTAAAGTTATTTATCAAGATTAAAGTTAAGCATGCTCATTTAAAAGAACATTACCAGCAACTAAGTTGAATCCAGTCCTCTTTGCGAGCTTTTAATATCTTCATCGTATCAGTGATAGCGTCGTTATTACAGCTATCGATCGCTGTTTTAGTTGCGTTCACACAAATCTTGTGCTCCAAATATTCTTTGAGGAAAAACTTAGAAAAGCATTCATTACTTAATGGCTTTACTTTTGATTCCTGAGTGATTGCATCGCTTTTTCAGTTGTTGTGTTGGCCCGGCTAACAATAAATTAATATATTGACGCGAAAATGGTTTAACACACGATGTACTGTACGACCGGATACACATTTCGGCTTCTTTGGTTGAGCTAGGTTATTTATTTTAACAGATAATTTATATAAATAAAATGTGATATAAAAAGTATCATGATTCAATTATATTATTTGTTATATAAATTATTGTTGATATCTATTTAAAAGAATTAAAACTAGCATGGTAACTTACTTGCAAAATCGATGGGCTTCGTCGACACTTCTGGAGACCCTATACTCTGGATTGCCATAAATGTAAAGGATTTGTGCGCACCGGTCCACTTTTCTGAGGTCACACTTGTCTTTGGTGGACATCCCCGTCACTAAACCTATGATAAAGAATATGAGAAGAGTCGGAACCATTTCTTTTTCTCGCGAAATGTCCACCAAATAGTTCACTGGATATTTAGGAACTGAGAAATAGTTTTTCTTTCGTATAATTATTTATATCCGAAAACAACTAAACTATGAGTTGAAGTCTAATTGAAATTCAGAACCAAAATAAAAGCGAAGACTATTTGCTTGAAATCCTTTTGCTTTTCACAAAACTTCACAAAACCTGCATTTCTGGTATCAATGATTCTAAAAACGAAACCAAAACTTAAAAATACTGTTTTCATCCGATAATAACTTTCGAAAAGAAGTGGCGGAATACCAATACTTGCACTGGTTTTCACTTTTGCCTTAACACATTTTTTATATCACGTTCCCTATTAACCTGGTTAATATGTTCTTATATATTCAATTATTCTTATTACTTAAACAAGTTTACTCATCAAATTGTTAATTTATTAATTATGAAGCAATGTTCTAGTTAATTTTAGGATAATAAAACTAAATATATATTTTATAGAAATGAGAAATGAGAAATGAGATAGATTAAATATTTAGGCCAATTTAAGAGAAGAAATAAAATAAAGAGTAAATAACTAATATTGGTTATAAAAACTTCCTTGATTGAAACTTTGATCATTGTTTTAATTAGTTCTTATAGAGAAAGTGTCGATTACGCCACTGATTGTGCGAATTGGGTCTGAAAATAAGCGAAAGTGTATGGAATCGGATTCATTTCAATTTATTTAATCAATTTGTTTGGTATTTCTTTTATGTACCGACACTGACCTACAAAAATAGATTTTATTAGAAAACATTAAGTCTTCTAAAAATAAAACGTCTCTCTCTCTCTCTCTCTCTCTCTCTCTCTCTCTCTCTCTCTCTCTCTCTC